>JASAMX010006192.1:0-54463 GCA_030248175.1 Microlaimidae sp. YZB2_3
TGGACTTCTAACTCTAACAAAAAAATACAGACGCTGGTAATCATTTTAAATAGGGTAAACACATCAAACTTTAATTTTAAAACGTTGGAATTACTATTTTATTAAACTAAAAATTTAACATATTTAGGTAAAAAAAAAAGACTTACTCATTTAAAACAAAATTTTCGCTCCACTTTGTTTTATTTTTTTGTTGTGCAGCCAGACTCCTGCGAAAATAATCGCACAAATAAAGCATGAGTGCGAAGAATTAATAGTCACTGCAAAAAAACTAACATTAAATCTCGCAGCGCAAAAACTAGCAAATGGCGAATTTTGAAAAGAAAAATTTCTCGCAAAAATTCCTTTTCTGCAAAATTTTGGAGTTAACTTTAGTTTGCAGTCACTGTGTTCTTCCCACTCTGATACTTTTATTTGCACTGCGATTATTTTTCGCACTGACGAGTCTGGCTGCACAACAACAAAAATATTAAAAACAAAAGCGGAGCGAAAATTTTGTGTTTAAGAAACACCGCTCGGTATGCTATTAAAACATACTTTTCAGAAACTTTTTCAGAAAGTTTGAGCGAAATCGGCTTGCTCAAATTTTTTTTATAACGTGTTAAATGCGCGAAGTTTTTCGCGAATTCCCCCCCCTTTTTGCCACGCTAATACACTGTCCGAATTATTTATTTTGTTTTGCTTCCTGCTCGAAGTGTGTACGATATTGATCATATTGTTATATATTAAATGTCCGCCAATTTTTATTCCTTACTTTTGACCTAAAAATTTTTTTTGGGGTTGACCCCCCGGGGGCTAGGGGGGCCAAACACGAATGCCGAAAAAATTTTTCAAATTTTTTTTTCAAAACCATCAAAAATAGAAAAATTATCACATATGACGAATTTTGATATATCGTTTGTGTAAAAAAACCTAATATTAAGCTTACAATAAGCTGTCAAAAATGACGAATTTGAAATTTGGAAGGATTCCAAGCCCGTATGCTGGCAGCAGCAAACCTTTCAATTAAAAAGTTTTACAAGAATAATAAACTTTAAAAGATTAGTTTTAAATTTTTTTTAAATTTATTTTGATTTAAAATATTAGAAAATGGTCCAAATAACCCCATGAAAACGCAACATAAATTTTCGTTAAAATTCCAAAATACTTCCTTACGTCATGCAAATTTTTGTTATTACGTCATAATTGATGATTTTTATTGGCTCTTCCGCAATTAAAATGACGCAATTCAGACCAGATCGCGGATTCAAACGTTTTTACACGAAAAATAGCATTACTTTAAAAAATTACATTGGGATATTGGCAAAAGTTGAGAGACATAGTTATTAGAAATTTGTTTTTGTGTTGACAAACGGGGAAACATGTTTGCAAGTAAGAAAACACTTAAAAAAGAGCATTTTTTAGCTGCGATATTTGGCAATTTTGTAGTAGGATTTTAACTTTGAAAATATGTTTTTCTAACAAAATAACCTGGAAATTCGAAAAAAATAAACTTTTAAGGCTTATTTTTTTGGAAAAGTTTTTAATTTAAAGGTTTGCTGCTGCCAGCATACGGGCTTGGAATGCTTCCAAATTTTAAATTCGTCATTTTTGACAGCTTATTGTAAGCTTAATATTAGGTTTTTTTACACAAACGATATATCAAAATTCGTCATATGTGATAAATTTTACATTTTTGATGGTTTTGAAAAAAAAATTTTGAAAAAAATTTTCGGCATTCGTGTTTCTTCCTAGCCCCCGGGGGGTCAACCCAAAAAAAAAAATTTAGGTCAAAAGTAAGGAATAAAAATTGGCGGACATTTAATATATAACAATATGATCAATATCGTACACACTTCGAGCAGGAAGCAAAACAAAATAAATAATTCGGACAGTGTATTAGCGTGGCAAAAATTCGCGAAAAATCGCGAAAACCGCGCGCATTCAACGCATTATAAAAAAAATTTGAGCGAGCCGATTTCGCTCAAACTTTCAGAAAAAACTCAGAAAAGTATGTTTTAACAGCATACCAAGCGGCGTTTCTTATCTCGTACTAATAAAAAAGTTTTGTTTTTTTTGGGACCAGGTTTTTTTCACCGCATCGGCTGTAGTGATGACGTCATCAAAAAACATTTTTTCTAACCTTTTCAAAAGATAGCCAAGAGTCTAAGCTATGCTCCCATATATGTCCCGCACATATTCTAACCTCCGTTATGGATATATAACATTTCAAAGTTCGAGTTTTGTCGCCAGTCCGCATCATTTTTGTATGGACTATAGTTAAAAGGAACAAAATTTAAAAGAAACCCCCACAGAAAAAAAACCAAGGAAAAAGCAAGACCCCGAAAACCAACAAAACAAAACCGCACAACCCAAAAAGAACAAAAAAGCACTATCAATCACTATTTAACAACAAAGTAACTCAAAACTGAGCAAAAATTATATATTATTAAAGCTGTATTACCCTATTATATTTTTTAAAATCTATTTATCAAAATAATAATTTTGAAACTTAAACATCAGTTTTTTAACGAATAAATTTGTATATTTTTTGTAAACAGACGAGATTCTAAAAATTTTTGCGTTCCTACTGTTTTTTTATTAAATAAAAGTCATAACCAAACCAGTTTAATTAATCTTCTTTTGTCAGAAATAAAACGTTACAGCATCAGCCAGATATAATCAACCATATATTTTGTTTTATGTCATTTAGATTTGGTATAAGTTTATATTTTACAACTTTATTAAACACTGTGCGAATTAATAATTTCTATTTTTTTCTTTGGGGTTAATATATTATGAACACACTGCCGATAAAAATGTTCTAAAACTGAGAAAAAAAATTTTTTTCCAAAGAATAAAATAAAATAAAAAAGTTTTATTTAAGATTTTAGAAACTTTATTGCGAGAAAACAATATTAAAGCTTTTTTTTCTCAAAACAGGAGAGTGCCCCCCGAAAAATCCTTTCCATTTAGTCACAATTTGTGTAAGAACATATGCGACTGTGAATCATTCCGTATCTAGAGGGTGTTATTAAAAATCTTAAATGAGTCACATCTTTTTGCAATTTAACTAAAAATAATTTTTACGATATTTCCTGAAAAATTTCTGCAAGATTAAGCAAAAAAAAATTACAAAAACCAGAAGAACTGAACAAAAATCATACTTTAGGGGATAAACGATTAAGAACGGAGCGAAGAGAAACGCGAGTAAAATTTTAAAAAAAGGCCTGTCTGCAACCCCAAATTGCCCTTGCCTGTCTGAAACCCACGTGCTTGTAATTAAGGAGGCTATGCCCATGAGTTGTATTGAAAAATTGAAATATGTATTCATTATTTACAACAAAAAATTGATTTATGTAAAAAAATTACAAACTGTGAATTCCATTTTTGGTTATATGGTTGTTTAGTTTTGATCTTACTACAACAAAATAATTTAGTATATTGATCTATATTCGTTCTCAAAATGCATTCACTTAAATTTCTACGGGCTTTAGCTTTTGTAAGACACATTAAAATACATCAATTAAGCTTTCAATTTAACTTCTGTTTTTAATTATAATACATAAATATAAGCTATATTTTAAATATAGATTTATTATTATAGATAATAAATAACTGCGCAAAATAATAGTTCAATGCGGAGAAAAATACACTGCACTGCTTTTAATCAAAATCCTGCTAAAATTTTATTTTAGTGTTTTGGGCGGTTATGTTTAGGCAAGGATAGTCGCTCTAACGCAACTATAAAAAAAGTAATGGCATAAATTTTTTTATAAAAAATTTTTGTGCGCTCCATACTTTTTTATACTTATTAAAAACTATAAAATAGTCCAAAAAAGTAAATAAACTGACTTAAAACATGTTTCCTGATTGAACAAAGTTAAAATTAATCATTTAAACGGCAAAGCTGCGGAGCTTCCTTCACCTTAAGTCGCCGGAGAGCCGGAATATAATATTAGAGGGTGGGAATATCATTATTATTAATATATTATTATTATTAATATATTACCTGTCACATACAATTTAAATTTATTTTAACTTCTCAGTTAATGATCAATTGATTATTGCCCCCTTGACCATCTGCTCTGGGGAATTGCGCCACTTTGGAGGTCGTGGTTGATTTGGTTTTCCAAAACCGCTATTGCCACCCTGGTGAGGTGATTGCCACACTGTGTGTTGTCTGCATCAGGCCCTTACCGTGTGGCCATTGCGGTCTAGCCCACAGCTGGAGGTCTAAGCTTATCTTTTCAACAATGTTTGGCCACCAAAGGATAAGTTCTCCCAAGGTAGGGTGCATTCCTGCTAAACGCAGACCTAGGCAATTGGTGTGAGATAGGTGGCCCCCTTCCCCCTTAACTCTATTTATAGCAAATCAACAACAAAACGTAAGTAAATTTTATTTCATTTTAGTTTAATTTTTATTTTCATTTTATTTTTATTTTTGTTTAGTTTTGCTAGTTTATTATATTTATATATATATATATATATATATATATATATATATATATATATATATATATATATATATATATACATATACATAAATATATATAAATATATATATATATATATATAAATACCAATAATCTCACAAAAATTAAAATAAAATGAAAATAAAAATAAACAATTAAATTTACTTACGTTTTGTTATTTTGGGTTGATTTACTGCTATAAATATAAGTTAAGGGGGAAGGGGGCCTACGTATCTCACACCAGTTCCCTAGGTATGCGTTTAGCAGGAATGCACCCTATCGTGGGAGAACTTATCTTTTGGTGGCCAAACATTTTTGAAAAGATAAGCTTAGATCACCGGTTGTGGGATAGGCCGCAATAGCCACACGGTAAGATCTGTTCCCCCTCCCCGCGGAAAGGCACTTTACACACAACACACAGTGTGGTAACCACCTCACCAGGGTGGCAATGGCGGTGTTGGAAAACTAAATAAACCACGACCTCCAAAGTGACGCAATTCCCCAGAGGCGGGTGGGTTAAGGGCAATAATCAATTGATATCATTTAACTGAGAAGTTAAAATAAATTTAAATTGTATGTGACAGGTAATATGGTAATAATAATAATAGATTAATTAATATATTAATAATAATAGTATTCCCACCCTTTTAATATTATATTCCGGCTCTCCGCGATTTGAGGTGGAAAGCTCCGCTTTGCCGTTTAAATGATTAATTTTAACTTTGTTCAATATCAGGAAACATGTTTTAAATCAGTTTTTTTACTTTTTTGGACTATTTTTATAGTTTTTAATAGTATAAAAAGTATGGAGCGCACAAAAATTTTTTTATAAAAAAATTTATGCCATTATTTTTTTAGTTGCGTTAGAGCAACTATCCTTTGCCTAAATTATTAACCGCCCCAAACACTAAAATGAAATTTTCAGATTTTTGATTAAAAACAGTGCATCTTTCTTCACATTAAACTATTGCTCACCACAGTTTATTTATTATATTTATAATAATAAATCTATATTTAAAATATAGCTTATATTTATGTATAGTAATTAAAAACAGAAGTTAAATTGAAAGTTTAATTGATGTATTTTAATGTGTCTTACAAAAGCTAAAGCCACGTACAATTTTAAGTGAATGCATTTTGAGAAAACGAATATAGATCAATATACTAAATTATTTTGTTGTAGTTAGATCAAAACAAAACAACCGTGTGAAGTAAAATGGAATTCAGCAGTTTGTAATTTTTTTGTATAAATCAATTTTTTGTTGTAAATAATGAATACATATTTCAAATTTTCAAAGTGCAAAATTTCGTGGGCATAGTGTCCTTAATTTCCAGCACGTTGTTTTCAGGACACGCAGAGGGCAATTTGGGGTTGCAGAGGGGCCCTTTTTTAAAATTTTACTCACATTTTTACTTTTCGCTCCGTTCTTTTTCTTTATTGCCCTAAACTATGATTTTTGTTCAGTTCTTCTGGTTTTTTTAAATTTTTTTTTTGCTCTAATATTGCAGAGAATTTTTCGGAAAACTATAGTCCATACAAAAATGATGCGGACTGGCGACAAAACTCGAACTTTGAAATGTTATATATCCATAACGGAGGTTAGAATATGTGCGGGACATATATGGGAGCATAGCTTAGACTCTTGGCTATCTTTTGAAAAGGTTAGGAAAAAATGTTTTTTGATGACGTCATCACTACAGCCGATGCGGTGAAAAAAACCTGGTCCCAAAAAAACAAAACTTTTTTATTAGTACGAGATAAGAAACGCCGCTTGGTATGCTGTTAAAACATACTTTTCTGAGTTTTTTCTGAAAGTTTGAGCGAAATCGGCTCGCTCAAATTTTTTTTATAATGCGTTGAATGCGCGCGGTTTTCGCGATTTTTCGCGAATTTTTGCCACGCTAATACACTGTCCGAATTATTTATTTTGTTTTGCTTCCTGCTCGAAGTGTGTACGATATTGATCATATTGTTATATATTAAATGTCCGCCAATTTTTATTCCTTACTTTTGACCTAAAAATTTTTTTTGGGGGTTGACCCCCGGGGGCTAGGGGGGGCCAAACACGAATGCCGAAAATTTTTTTCAAAATTTTTTTTCAAAACCATCAAAAATGTAAAATTTATCACATATGACGAATTTTGATATATCGTTTGTGTAAAAAAACCTAATATTAAGCTTACAATAAGCTGTCAAAAATGACGAATTTAAAATTTGGAAGCATTCCAAGCCCGTATGCTGGCAGCAGCAAACCTTTAAATTAAAAACTTTTCCAAAAAAATAAGCCTTAAAAGTTTTTTTTTTCGAATTTCCAGGTTATTTTGTTAGAAAAACATATTTTCAAAGTTAAAATCCTACTACAAAATTGCCAAATATCGCAGCTAAAAAATGCTCTTTTTTAAGTGTTTTCTTACTTGCAAACATGTTTCCCCGTTTGTCAACACAAAAACAAATTTCTAATAACTATGTCTCTCAACTTTTGCCAATATCCCAATGTAATTTTTTAAAGTAATGCTATTTTTCGTGTAAAAACGTTTGAATCCGCGATCTGGTCTGAATTGCGTCATTTTAATTGCGGAAGAGCCAATAAAAATCATCAATTATGACGTAATAACAAAAATTTGCATGACGTAAGGAAGTATTTTGGAATTTTAACGAAAATTTATGTTGCGTTTTCATGGGGTTATTTGGACCATTTTCTAATATTTTAAATCAAAATAAATTTAAAAAATTTAAAACTAATCTTTTAAAGTTTATTATTCTTGTAAAACTTTTTAATTGAAAGGTTTGCTGCTGCCAGCATACGGGCTTGGAATCCTTCCAAATTTCAAATTCGTCATTTTTGACAGCTTATTGTAAGCTTAATATTAGGTTTTTTTACACAAACGATATATCAAAATTCGTCATATGTGATAAATTTTACATTTTTGATGGTTTTGAAAAAAAAATTGAAAAAAAATTTCGGCATTCGTGTTTGGCCTAGCCCCCGGGTGTTCAACCCCCCAAAAAAAATTTAGGTCAAAAGTAAGGAATAAAAATTGGCGGACATTTAATATATAACAATATGATCAATATCGTACACACTTCGAGCAGGAAGCAAAACAAAATAAATAATTCGGACAGTGTATTAGCGTGGCAAAAATTCGCGAAAAATCGCGAAAACCGCGCGCATTCAACGCATTATAAAAAAAAATTTGAGCGAGCCGATTTCGCTCAAACTTTCAGAAAAAACTCAGAAAAGTATGTTTTAACAGCATACCAAGCGGCGTTTCTTATCTCGTACTAATAAAAAAGTTTTGTTTTTTTGGGACCAGGTTTTTTTCACCGCATCGGCTGTAGTGATGACGTCATCAAAAAACATTTTTTCCTAACCTTTTCAAAAGATAGCCAAGAGTCTAAGCTATGCTCCCATATATGTCCCGCACATATTCTAACCTCCGTTATGGATATATAACATTTCAAAGTTCGAGTTTTGTCGCCAGTCCGCATCATTTTTGTCACATAAAACTTATCCACAAAAATTAACATAGAACATATTGTCATAGAAGGGTTAAATTTTAAAAATATATTAATAAATGAATATAAAAAAATATAGGAAAAATTTTTTGTCAGCCCTATGGCTGACACGGGCTACTTGCTATTTAAATGAGTGAATTTAGTGAAAAATTTGCATATTTTTGGACCGGACTAAACTCAAATCCCACTAGGAAGCGACATTACTTAAACACTGAATGTTATTGGATTTAATGACAGCAGTTCATTTCAAATCCATTTCCAAATATTTGAAATGGTTAAAATAAAAAAATAAAAATAAAAATATACCAATTTATATCTGAAAACGTCATTTATTGTGCAGAAAAATATTAAAAAATCATAAAAAAATTACTTTCTGTCATAATATATGTTTTTTACCTATGTTTTTATATTTATAAATTCATATAGAATAAATATTAGAGATTCTGTATAAGATTTTGGCCTATCTTATTTAAATTACAAAATGAACTGACTCAGTTCGCTACGTTTAAACTAAAACCAAATTCAAAACATTCCTGTATTTTTTACCGACTTCAGGCCGCGTAATAAAATTAATGTAAAATACAATGGGCATTTCCCTTATTGTTTTTTTAAATTTTTTTTATAAATATTCTGCGTGGCGGCTGAATCGCTTCTACAGTGCCGCTGAGTTTAGTTAGTTATTTAAAGTTAAAATCCTTCAGGCTGAAATTAAAAGGTGTAACCGCTCGCCATCAGAAAGAAAAGAAGAATAAACGCGCGGGAATAAAAATTATAAAAAAGTTGGCAGGGATCATGTAACCAATTATTATTAAGTTGCGTCAGGTGTTTCTCTACTAAAGGCTAAAGTGCTTTAGTACTAGAAGGTTTTTTGGGCTTATAGGTAAATAAAATCTAGCTGACCGCTATATTTGCAGTATTGAATCGACTATTTAACAACAAAAACATATAAAATTATTCACTAAAACGGATTAATAACAAAGATTAAAAACTGTATTTTAATAATTATTTTATCATATTACTTATTTTGTAACCTAAATGCAAATTTTTTAAGGGCTAAAGTTGGTTAATTTTTGTATATTTTGTGAAAAGGGGGAATTAAAAAAAATTCTGCGTTTTTATTTGTTTTTTTTAAAAACATCATTACCGCACAATTTTAATTAGTCCCCTTATGTCTGCATTCTAATTTTCAGCGTCAGCCAGATATAATTCAACCATAGTACCAAAGCTAAGGCGCGGCTAAAGTGAATATTCCCGGCAATGCACACCCGTAGAGTAGTCATAGTGAGCAGTTCAAAAATTTTTTGAATATTTACCGGTTCTTTATTTATCGAATTTCATTTTATTTATTGGTCGATTTTCAATTTTATTACCAGCGCGAACAGCTATTTTTTGGTTATTAATATATTATCTATAACGTTTTAATTGAGCAAATCGAATACAGGTTGGCGGAATTTTATTACTCAAAGGTTTATTTTACAAACTTTTTTTATGATTAAAAAAACTATTCAAGAATGTATTACCAATGTATGAATGGTTATATGGTAATTTTTGTGCGTATTGTAATTCGAAAAAACCGCTTAATAAATATGAAATGAACTAAGTGTAACAAAAATGTTCACGTGGATTTATTTAAATCGTCGTTACTTCGGCAAAATGAGCCACAATTCGTTTAAAATATATGCGACTGTGATTCATTTTAAATTTCTAACAGCACCTTATTAATTATGGTTGAATAATATCTGGCTGACGCTGAAAATTAAATGCGGGGACCAATTAAAATTGTGCGGTAATGACATTTTTTTTAAAACAGATAAGAACGCAGAATTTTTTTTAATTCCACTTTTTCACAAAATATACAAAAATTAACCAACTTTAGCTCTAAAACTCTAAAAAATTTGCCTTTAGATAAGTAATTGGATAAATAATTATTAAAATACAGTTTTTAATCTTTGTTATTAATCCATTTTAGTAAAAAATTTTGAATGTTTTTGTTGTTAGATAGTCGATTCAATGCTGCAAATATCGCGGTCAGCTAGATTTTATTTGCCTATACTAAAATGAGTCACAATCACGTGTATTTTATAATGACTGTGGCTTGTAGTGACGCCGATATGTAATACGCAAAAAACTTTACAAAATGCCAAAAAAAAACTAAAAAAAATTTTATTTAGTAAAAAAGAAACTCAGAAACTGACATAATCATAATATATCGCAAGCGAGGCACTTTATACTGTTTGTTGAACATTATCACTATATTATGTCACATAATCAAACTTTTTGTCTTGATTTTGACAATGTTTTTTTAAAAAAACCCCAACCCTGTTCCCAACAACCCTTAAATATAAATGATGCCTTCAAAAAGCGGGTTTTTTGTTTTGTTTTTTGTTGTATTGTGTTCAGGTATGATTATTTACCTGTAAGTTTTAGAAAAATTTTATGTAGAGCATATTACAAAATATTTTTGGATAATATTCACAAAAAATTACCATATTTTCCTAAAATTTATCATGCAGTCTTATCGCACATTGATCTCAATGCTGAATCAAAAATCAGTTGTTGCTTAGTTTGCATTAAAAGACTACTCTACCACTCAGTTCTTTCTAATTAATAATTAAAGACGGAAAAGTCGTCTTTTTAAATATCACTTTAAACTAGACAATAACCGAAAAACTTATTTTTTAGAATATAATTTTCTTGTTAAAAAATATCAGCTTTAGTGTTGAAATTATTTATTTTGTGATTACGAAAATTGTAAAAAACAATAAATTTTAGTTTTGTGGTTACGAAAATTGTGAAAAACAATAATTTTTAGCTTTGAATTCTATAAATTCTTTACTTAAATCAACAAGAATTTATTTTAATTTAAAATACTATTAAACCAGCTTTTATTTTTAAATTTGTTTAGTTAGAATATAAGGACATAAAGAGATTGAACAAATTTAGTTAAAACTAAAAAAATTAAAATTTTGCTTTTTTAATTGTTTTTCAATGTTTTCTCAAAATTTTCTTAAAACGTAAATTTTTTGCATAAAATTAGATTGATAGTCACAAGCTGCATAAGATACTCCACTTCTAGCATTTTTTTGATGTTTTTACTTGTTTTTTTACGCAATCGAATATCTCTGGTTTTTTCAACAAAAATTTAGGGGTTTGTTAAAAAAACCAGTGTATATGAACCTAGCAAAACATTGCCATTAACCCGTTCCCCTAATGGCCTTTTACCACCGATACAACCGTTAGACCTTCGTACGACAAAGGTGAAATCTCCGTCTCACGGTGGTGGTATTTTCGTATGACAGATGTCTTACGTAAACCTTACCCCGGTAAGCTCTTCGCATGACCTAGGTTTTACTTCCGTCATACATAATTTTTGTGCGCGAATAGTGCCCAGTGAGCGAGCAAATTGAAATGGTTAAAGCTGTACGGTAGCAATATGCAAATTTTTACAAAATGAAATATCCTACGTAATACATTGTATCCGTGACAAAAATCTGCATATTGCCACCGTACCGCTTTAACCATTTCAATTTGCTCGCTCACTGGGCACTACTCGCGCAAAAAATTAGGTATGACGGAAGTATGACATAGGTCGCACGAACGTTTCACGGTTGTAGCCGAGGAAAAGGCAATTAAGGGAACGGGTTAAGGTTTGTTTGTTAAAAAAAATTTTATCTGGCGTGGCTTTAGAAAAATAAGGGTGACCCTAGTGGTTCACTACCGGAATTTGATAGATTAAATTTAGTTTTTGGCTGAGGATTTTCAACCCAGAACCAAAATAAGGCCTAGCCAGATGAAATTTTTTTGAAAAAAGTTTTTTGTTGTTAATGTTTTGCTGAGTTCATATATACCTTAATCCAAGAGTGAATTTTAAAAGCTATAGATCTTTTTTCTTTAACCCGGTAAGGACGGCTCTTCAACCTACCTCCGGAAGACTGGAGGCAGGTAGGAGGCGGGTTAAACTGCTTCGGAGGCAGTTAGGAGGCAGTATGGAGGCAGGTAGGAGGCAGGGTGGAGGCAGGTTTAACTGCCTTGGAGGCAGGTGGACCTGCCTCCTATGATGAAGCATATACAAGTTAGGAGGCAGGTAGCAGGCAGCTAAGACTGTCTCGGAAGCAGGTAGGAGGCAGGGTGGAGGCAGGTAAGAGGCAGGTAGGAGACAGCAAAGTTTCCGATGGAGGCAGGTAGGAGGCAGGTAAAAACCGTTTTTCCCAATTCAGGTACCCCGTTCTTATGGGGTTAAGGTAATTAGATGAAATTAGATAAATTGACAGTTATTTCTTATACCTAACACGTAGTTTAAAAAATTGAAAAAGTGAATTTCGTTTTTTATCACTTACGGAATGGTGCTGATAAGTAAACGAAACAATGCAAATATGTAAATTTAAAAATTGCTTGTGATTTTTGTACAAACTATAGCTAAAAAATGTAAATCATGGTGGCGCCAGAGCGCCGCGGGGCGATTTAGCCCCACGGCGCCACGCCAACCATTATTAGAGAACATGGGTAAATTTTGAAATTCAGAACCTTTTTCTTCTTCTTCTTTTTATTATTATTATTTCAATGCTCAATCCTTAAAACCGATATTCCTCTTCCGTTACTAATTGATCAAAAATATCCATAAGCTTATTGGAAAGAAGAAAGAATTTCTTAGGAAGCAACTTTCTTAGAAAGCACATGTTTCATTTAGGTCCTTGTTATCGATTTATTGATTCAAATAAAACATTGAAAAAAATAGAAAAATAAAAACTCCAAACCGCACAATACAGCCTTTTGGCAGCAATAAGGATTGTACAGAGCAGATAACGGACAGTTCCTTGTAGAAACTGCACTATAAGAGTAGAAGACTGTGCTCGGTTTCTAATTGGTTGCGGAAACTGCACCAGTTTCCAGCTCCATCTACTTCAACCGTGCGGGAAGTTTCGAAAACAACAAAGTACTTTTTTAATTCTTGCATTTCTGATGACAAAATTAATTTATAGTTTTATTAAAAAAAACACAAATAATTGCAATCATTGGTGGTGCGGAAATGCCACGCGGTAGTTTAGTCTTACAGCACCGTGACAACTATAATTAGAGAATGTTGCGAAAATTTTGTCGTCATTCATGTTCATCTTCTTCTACTTATTACTATTATTCTAACGCTCATGTCTTAAAATCATATTCCTTCATCGTTCACATGGTGATTTAGCCCCTCGTGGCACCGCGCCTACTATAATCAGAGAACGTGGATAAAATTTGTAATTCATGTTCACCTTCTTCTTCTGATTTTTTTTATGTAAAAAAACAATTGCTATCATTAGGCACAAGAGTGCCCACTGCGATTTAGCCTCATGGCGCCGCACCAACTATATAAATGGGGCACCAGGTAATTTTTGTAAATCATTTTTATTTTCTTAATTAATTCGTCTTCTTCTTATTTTTATTTTTATTTCAAAAATATAATTCCAATCATCGATGGCGCGGGGGCGCCACACTGCAATTTAGCTCACAACACCGCGCTCACTATAATTAAAGAACGTGGATAAATTCTGTAGTTTATGTTCATCACCTTCTTCTTCTTATTATTATTTTTACTTTAAAAAATATAATTGCAATCATTGGTGGTGTCGTAGTGCCACACGGCGATTTAGGCTCATTTCACCGCGCGAACAATAACTGAATAACGTGGGTAAATTTTGTCATAAATCTTCATCTTCTTTTTATTATTATTTTTTATTTCAAAAAATATAAATTGTCAGTGGCACTGGAGCGCCACTACACCACGCAAAGTATAATTAAACAACGTGGGTTAATTTTGTATTTGAAATTCATCTTCTTCTTATTAGTATTTTTTTTTTATTTTTATTATAAATAAATTATCGGTGGCGCGGAGGCGCCACAATCCAGTTTTGCTCACGACACTGCGCCAACTATAATTAGAGAACGTAAATAAATTTTGTAGGGTAACTGACTTAATTTCGGCCACGCCTTAATTTCGGCCACCAATTTAGGGTGTTAGAAAATTGGCTTATTTTTAAAACACAAAAGAACTAGCACAAAAGTAACTGGATTAATGTTGAATTAACTGTTTTTGCAAAAGTTTTTTATTTTTTTATTCTACATTATCAACATTTTCATACCAAAAATTGAATTTTTTGTGATTTTCCTAATTTTTGCTTTGTGTTTAAACTGCATCAAATTTAGAACGAAGCAATATATAACCTTAAAATATCTTCTATTTAAGGCTCAAAGTTGTTAATTTTGATGTTTTGATATTTTCTTCAAAATCATTTTGCAATGCGTTTAACTAACTGCGCATTTTAAGATTCCGTTAATTTCGGCCACCAGAAAATTTAGGTGAAAGAACCTGCCGTTTTTTGCTGTTTTTAAATATCATTGTACTACCGTATTTATAAAGAATTTTTTTTGCTCGTTTGACTTTGTTTTGACGTTTTTAAGCCAAAAATAAAAATTGAACAAAAAATACTAATTATTAAAACTTGTTTTTTAAGGTTTTGACATAATTATTTAAAGTCTTGCTAATAACTATTAAAGTTCGCAAACGGGAAAAATTAAGTTATATGTACCGAGAACAATACCTAAGGGTAAATTTGCAACATTTAGAAGTTAATTGTTCGTTTAAGCAATAGTTATGGCCATTTTTTTGTAGGTGGCCGAAATAAATGGCACGCGCCTTAATTTCGGCCACTTTAAAAAAAAGTTTAAACCTTCACTGATTTTTAAGTGTAACAGAAATAATCAAATTTTGCACTGGAATAACAAATATAGCTATTGTTTGATTTTTAGGCCAAATTTTGGCTTGATTGAAAAAACCAGAAAAAACTTATTCAAAAAAATAAAAAAAGGTGGCCGAAATTAAGTCAGTTACCCTAATTCATGTTGATCATCATCTTATTATTATTATTTTTATTTCAAAAAAATATATATTGCAATCATTGAGGTGCCGGAGCGCCACACGGCGATTTAGGCTCACTTCACCGCGCCAACTATAATTGAAGAACGTGGGTAAATTTGTGATTAATGTTCATCTTTTTCTTATTATTTTTTATTTAAAAAAATATAATTGAATTGTCAGTGGCGCTAGAGCGCCACTTACACCACGCTAAATATAATTAAACAAAGTGGGTAATTTTGTAATTTTAATTCTTCTTTTTCTTCTTTTTATTTTTTTTTTTTTTTTTAAATGTTTTTTCGGTGGCGCGGGAGCGCCACACGAAGATAAAGCCCCATGGCACCGCGCAAAGTATAATTATCTAAATTTAATTTGGGTAAATTTGTATTATCTTTTTCTTCTTATTATTATTAATATATTATTTTTCAAACGTTTATATCTTAAAACCGATGTTCCTCCTTCGTTACTGATTGATCAAAAAAGAAACATCCATCCGCTCTTTGAAAAGCGTAGAAAATTCCGCAATAATTATTTTAAGAGCTATTTTTTATTGATAAATCATGGGTGTTCTGTTGATAATATTAAATTTGTTAAAAAAGTATATCTCGCAACGGAATGATTATAAACATAATGTCATTGCGCAGCTAAAACTATAGTTTATTAGGCTATTTTTTAAATTTGATTCAAAAAAGTGGTAGAATAGCCTTGAAAAATGCTCTAAGAATAGAGCAGAAAAAAGGGGCGATTTTTCCCCGGACGTATGTTTAGAAAAAAAAAAGATGTGAAATAGTCTGAGATGAACATTATGTCTTACACATACAAATATAACCTTTTAATTTAAAAAAGTGGCGATTTCGCGCTTGTCAAAGATTGTTGTGAGTATAATTTTTTCAATTGACATTTCATCCAACTAAAAAATGAAACAGTGCTTAGAGCATTTTTCAAGGCTAGTTTATTGTTATTATTCAAGCAAAAGCCGAAAGAAAATTTTGAAAAAAATACTTATATTAAAGGGAATAGTATTAAAACAATAATATGTCTAAAAACTTAATGCCAGAAAAGACTGAAACAAGTCTCCCTAAAACAAGCAAATCAAAAATAAATTTTATTAAGCTTTCAGAAACAAAAATTTTTTTATAAAAAAATAAATGTAAAAGCTTTGGTTTGCGTTTTTTAACCATTTGACGAAAATGAATGTAAGTGAATTCTTACAGCGTGGATAAATTTTTGCATTCGCAAATCAGCTATATTATTACGACGGCATTAATTAAGTCACACGTCACCAAAACGTTTAAAAGATAATAATAATATTAAAAGATAATATTATTAATGTCTATTTAAAATTAATTATCCAGATCTAAGTCTGAAAAAGCTTGAAAATTTTAGATTTAATATAAGGCGACTATTAACCATTACTTTTCCAGTTAATTTGTTTTATGTAATAGATAGAAAACATTAAAGAAAAAGTCGCCTTATATTAAATCTAAATATTTCAAGGTTTTTCAGACTTAGATCTGGATATTTAATTTTAAATAGACATTAATAATAATAATACTATCTTTTAAACGTTTTGGTGACGTGTGACTGAATTAATGCAGTCGTAATAATATAGCTGATTTACGCATGCCAAACTTTATCCACGCTGTGAGAATTCACTTATATTCATTTTCGTCAAATGGTTAAAAAACGCAAATCAAAATTTTTACACTTATTCTTTTTATAAATTTTTTTTTGTTTCTGAAAGCTTAATAAAATTTATTATTAATTTGCTATTAAATTATTAGTAATTAATTTAAAAGTTATTATTACTTTTTGACTTATTGTAGCTTTAATACTATTCCACTTAATATAAGGCTTTTTCCGAAACTTTGTTTCGGCTTTTGCGAGAATTTCCGTCTTTTAAAACATTGGATCCAATGTCATTTTTCAAAAAAATGTAAACAAAAAAAAATTTAGAGAAAGATTTTGAACTTTTGAATAATTTCAATACAATCGTTTCGATATCCCAAAATTAAATATATATTTTAAAAAAAGTATATTAAAGTACAAAAAAAAGTACAAGATTTTTGTATGTGTAGCAGCCCCCGTTTTTTTGATGATTTAAAAATACGACGCCTTGTAAATACGAGTTGTAAAAGAAAAGTAAATTCAGCAGGTAATTTTCAATGCAAAACGTCAGGCGTTAGAGTACTGAGGCTGGAGATTACAATTTCTAGTCTTTTATTGCCCTATATTTCATCCAAAAAACCAAAAACGAGTGATTTTTTCGCATTCTTATAGCAGATACTTTGAAACTCAAAACCAAAAAAAAAAAATTTTTTTTGCCTCAAGCTCTTTGAAAATATATTTTGAATTTAAATTAAAATGTTTTAAACAGCGGTAAATTAATATATTAAGACTATAAATTTTATTTAAATAATTAAGTTCTTGAATACTCAAAGTTTGGTCTTTAAAAATTTCCAAGAAGTGTTATTAAATTATATTATTTAAAAATTATCAGCATTAATTTAATTATTCAATATTAATTATCAAAGTGATTAATTAAAAAATGTTTGCGATTTAATGTACCTATGTGCAATCGATCAAAGTCACATGAGAAAAAATTTGCATACAATAGGATTAAATTTGCCATACGTCCTTTGGAATTTTGAGTTGAGTAGTTCAGTTCAATCATGGTACACTTGCTGTATGTACGATGATTGTTTTTTTGGTAAAAACCACAGAGCTCAAATTCCAAAAGATTTATTGCAAATTTTATCCTGTTTTATACAAATTAATCCTTGATAGCAAATAATTTAGGCATATAGTTTTTCCAGACTAATGATACCTCTGTTAAACACATGTTTTGTGTTTCAACGCACACACAAAAAAAAACGCCCGAACATTAGAAAATGTTTACTTTCAACTTCATATGTGATTTTAAGCTGCAAATAATAATAGTAAGAAAGATAAATGAAGATAAATATTTAAATTTATCTCCTTTTTCTAATTTTTTTAAGATGACACCGTGAGGCTTAGTGTCTCGCGGCACTCACGCGTTACCCCAGAATATTTTTATTCTATTTTTTAATGATTTTTATTGTTGTCGAATGGCTTCTAAAATGAGGGGTTAGGATATTTGTTCATTGTTCACTTGCCACTTTTATAAAAAAGTAAGCAATTATAATTTAACTCAATAAAATAACCACAAGAGAATGTCTATTACTATGACGTGTGAAGTTACTTAATATGTAATTCAGTAAGGAAAAGAAGTGTCACACAAATACCCCAGTACCCAATAGAAAAATTTGGTCGTTTTTTACATGAGTAGAGATTTAACTAAGGGGCAATATAGCATATACAAGAATGAAAAAAATTCAGGTGAGGCGATAATTTAGCATCTACGTTCAAAAAATTAGCTCAAAATATTTACCACAAGAAAAATTTTTGGGGGACCCCCCCCAAAAAAAAAGAAAGTCAAAAAGCTTATTAGTTTGAAATTCAGATATGTTTAGCAAAAGTTTTTAGGTTTTTAGTATCAAAAAAATATGGGTATAATTTTATTCATGTAAAATGCATAGATTTTTAATTGGCTAAAGAACTATTTAAGGTTTTGTTGATTTTAGATGACGTCATCAACAACGGTTAACCGCGCACTGACTAACCCATTTAATATAAGGGAAAGAGCGATCACCCATCTTTCCTAGAAATAATGTTTTGTGCAGAATAATGCTCAATTATTTTATTAAATAATAACAGCGATTTTCGTTTTATCGCAAAAATTAATTACTTACTACGTGTGCATGGGCGTTTAAAATATTATAAACTTTGTAATTTTTCTTAAACCGATTTGTAACCTTACTAATGACGCACCAAACTCTATTTCCGCTTAAAGTCTAAGGGCCCTCTTGACCTCCTTTGTGATTTAAGGGAAAACTCAAGGAAACTTGTAAATGAAACTGTATGCAACGCACTTGAGAAAAATTTGGTTTTTTGCACCACGTAAGTGCTAAGGGAATAATTAAGAGAATAATTGCCCTTAAACGATTTATGCAACCGACCCCATGTTTTGCGCCAATATAAAATAGAAACAATTGAAAAATACAAAAAAACGCAAATAAATGACAGAAAAAAACTATATATTTTTTAAATTAACACTCTTGGAGTTTTTAAATAAATATAAACTCGTTTTAAAAATATAAAAACGGAAAAAAATTCAACACAAATTTAAAAAAGAAGTGAAAAAACTTCGTAAGATTTAAAAACCTATTTTTCGAACCATATCAACTGAAATTATTCGGTTTTTGAATTTTAGACATTTTTTCAGAGCATGCAAAGTATGTACAGCACCTTAGAAAATTTTCATAGCTAAAAATAATATCAGATTTTTAAAGACATGAAATGAAATTGGCGCAGGCATAATAATTAGATAACAAATAATAATAATAATAACAATAATAATAACAAATAATCAAATAACAATAATAACAATAATAATAATAATAATAACAAATAATCAAATAACAAAAAAGCAAATATCAAATAACAAGAAATATAATATGTAAAAACGTAAAAACTTAGATAACTAAGTACTGCCGCCTTCTATATCGTGAAACAACTAAAAAATACACGGGAAAAATATACAACCTAGAAAGGGTTACCAAGGAATAAACATTAAGCTATGATAAATAAAGCAGTATTTAGTAATTTGCCTAGAAACAGCCACAGCTGTGGACAGAAAAAAAGGATTACGCATAAATCATTTTTTATTTTCGTTTTTTATCATAACAGGTTTGTATTCAGAGCTTTGCACACGGCAACGGAATATATTTTAAAAAAAACCTCTTTGAAAGTTTCCGTATTTATTTAGTTTTTTTTTTGCATTTACACCCGACTTTATTATGCGGCAATTTAAAAAATCCAATATTTTCGGTGTGTTTTTTAATCACCATATCTGTTGCCATTCTTACAAAACACAACATCACATGAGTTTTTAATTATATTACAAAAAAATATAATGTTATGTTTTATTGATATTACAAGGTACAACAAAAACAATTTTTAACCGAATAAAAAAACTTAAATAACCCAGCTTAAAAAAAAAAACTTTTTACGATTAAATTCAAACTATTTATGTTCATTTTAATCGTTAAACAAACAGGTTTCACTCAGACAAGGTGATTTGTTTAGATCGGAAATAATAACACTAAGCCACCTGAGTTATTTATAAAATTCAAGCAAAGGATAGGATTTTTGTCGTAAAATCGTTTTACGCAGAAATTACAATAGCTGTTTTAAACGCAATAATTTTTATAGACATTAGGTAGATGTACATAGTAGCAAGAATAATAAGAAAATAAATTTACAAAAATGTCGATTTATTTCCTGTCCATTCGATATCATGCAAAACAATACCAGTCGTTATCATAGCTGCAGTACAAATAAGAAAATTCGTGGGATTAAATTGGGGTGAGAAATTTTCTCCCAACAAGAAATCTGATGGCGGGTAAAAGTAGAGTTCATAAAAATGGGGTCGATAGACAAATGACCTTAGGTGGAGGAAGAGGGGTAAAATTTTCTTTTAACCCGGTAGGTACGGCTTCCAATGAAAACTGCCTCGGTATTAGGTCAGAGGTAAGTACAATGTATGTAAAGAAGACAGTCAAAACTGCTACGGAAGTAGGTAGAAAGCAGCTAAATCTGCCTCAAAAAAATGCACAAGGCAAGTCACAATCGCGTATATTTAGAATGAGAGCAGGCATAACAGGCAGCAAAATTTGCGATAGAGGTGGGTAAAAAAAAAACCCTCATTCCTAAATGAGGAACCCCGCTTTTAGCGGTAACATTTTAATCACACCTTGAAACATGATTTCGGATGCTAACCATTTTAATATTTAAGCTCTTCAAGTGAAATTTTGGGTTGCCGATTCTGTGCCCTCATGATTTAGGGTCGATGCTTGGAGCTGGAACTTGGAGCCAAAAATAGGGAACTTGGAGCCGTAAGTTGGAAACTCGAAGCAAAAAGTAAATATCGCTAAAACACTTACCTAAATCCAAGCGAAGCCTGAATATAACTCCATACCATTTTTTCTTAAAGGTTTCAAGTTCCTTTTTGCTCGTGGCTCCAAGTTCCCAAAAATTTTTAAAGGCTCCAAGTTCTCTGCTTGTGACTCCAAAGACCCTGTACCGTTCTGATAAGACTTTTTTTTTCTTAGTTGCTTCAGCCCTTTTCTTTCTTTGTTGTATTCAGCAGATGAATCGTTTTCGATCAAAATTTAAATGCTGAATTCAAAAAAAACTTGCTTAAAATACAGTTCAATATTTAAATATTCAATACAAAAAAAGATTTGTTCTAAGAACATATTTAAGAATTTTGGGGGATATTATGCAAAACCTAAAATTTTTCAAACACTGCTAAATACAATCAAAAAAATATCATCAAATAATTTCGATAACTTTTTCTTCAAATCGTTTTCAAAATTTGTCACGTCTTTTTTTCCAAACGCCCCAAAACAGATTTTTTTTTTTAGAAAAATTTTAATCTTTTTAAGATTTAAGATTATATAATTTGCGTGGAACAGTTTTAAAATATTTTTGAAGTAAAACACACTACTCCCTATTTGCAAAAGTAAGTTAGGTAGCAATTGATCCCCGAAATTGTACGTTATTTTGTGTTTAAGGGATTTAAATTTGTAAAATGATGTACTTGTGCTCCACGCAAATTATTTGGGGCAACATTTTAAGTAAAAACTTTGGTTTCGCGTAAAAAAATTTGGGTTTCCTGATTTATTTTTTAATTTCGAATAGCAATATCTCAGCGAATACTAAACGATAAAATTAAAAAAATTTGGGAAGTTGAGAACACGGAAAACTTTTAAAAATTTATTTTACCCCCAAAAAATAACTAAAGTTAAAATCCTTCAGGCTGAAATTCAGGGCGTAACCGCTTGCCGTCAGGAAGAAATGAAGAATGAACGCTTGAGAATAAGAATAATAAAAAAAAGTTTTTAGAGATGATGTAACCAATTATTATAAAATTGCGTCAGGTGTTTCTCTCCACGTGTCATTTTCTCAAAGAACGAGTGGTTACTTTACCACCTAGTCATTTTCACCCTTATAGAATTCATCTTTAATCAAAAATTATTTAGATTATTGTTTAAAGGAATGCATTAAACGAACAAAGTGTCGTACACTGTTTAACGTATAAGAATATTAAAAATTTTACATATTGGGTAAAAATATTATACGTTGTCAACGCCTATTTTTAAAATTGATTGGAGTTTAAGATTTAAGATAAAATTTAAAAAAATAGAATAAATGCCTAAAAAAATTATTTTACAGATGAATTGTTTCCGACAAGAATAAATAGAATACATTATTACCAGAACAATTCTTGTTCATTAAGAGCTTTCAAAAGTGTTTCCAACTGTAGTCCATAGTAAGACTTCAAATCAATTTTCAAACTGTATTTTATAAAAAAATTACGCTTCTGTCCAGCGTTTTGGTCAAAAGTTAATTAATAAAAATCTAAGAACCAATTAAATTATTTTAAAAGGAACGAAAATTGTGTATAAAACACTTTTGCATTAATTATTAATTTCAAAATCCGAATATTTTCTTTACACGGAGTAGAAAAGCCGATTGCTGTTGTTTTTTATTATTTTATAATTATCGATTAACAAGAGATATATGTTTTTCTCAAGACGCAAAAAATTTTTTAACACGATTTCAAAAACCTAGTTGAAGCTTTTGCGCTTCTAACAAGACAGAATGGGTCAGAATAGTCCTAATCACTCGCAAATGTGAGACTTTTTATTTTTTACACTCAAATACTCTAAACCTTACGAATCACTCAGAGGTTGATTTTATACTGACTGCGACTCTTTCAGTCTTAGTAACAACGTATGGTAAAAAAGGCGAATATTCTCGAAAATCAATAAGAGACTTAATGAGTTTTTTTGAGTTTTACGTGAGGCACGGAGAATTTAGAGTTTTCAGAGAATTACGTATATATGCTTCGAAAATAAAATAAATTGTTTTAGGTTTCTCGCTAAAACAGGACGACCAGTAAATTTTTTGCACGTAAAAGTTGATTGTATGGGAAAATTGGTGCCAAAGTCCCACCCACGCCAAGTGATGTTTTTGACACCAGGTATCGTGCTTTGGAATTCTGAATATTTTAAGTTCAAGTAGCTCCGGAGTTTCGCATTTTAGATAAGCAAAATAGAAACTTGTTTAAATTCTCATTAGCGGAAGTTTTAAAACTTTTTCTATAATGTTTTTTAATAAACTTTGACTTTTATTTAGATTTAATTTTTAAACAATCAGAGATGAGTGCGGAGCGCTCTTAACAATTAGGGTTTAGATGGGTAAATAAATTAAGCCATTGCACTAGTAACAGTTGGTTATGGCGTTGCTAAAAAACCTTTATTAGCTCTTCTGCCAACTAAAACTTTATGCATTTAACATGACTCAAAAATTATGTATAATTTTCTAATATTCAAAAGAATTTTTTTTGCTAAACATGCTCGGTTTTTATAATAGAAAATAAAGTGGGAAAAGAAATACAAAAACGCTCAAAACAATTTAACGGAGAGGTGGGGTAAGCAAAAATTATGAAAGCTGATACATATAACAGTAATACATTAATACATTTGTAACAATTAAAAGCTAAACTTATAATCAAAAGCAAAACTACAAATAGCTTCCTATCCAGGCTTGGGACTGGCATTTAATCAGCTATTAATGATTAAATGACAGAGTTAACTAACCTATTATGATGAGTCAAACTAAAGTTTAAACACAATTTATAAAGCCTATAATCAAGACCGAAAAGCATACTAATTTATAAAGAGAAGTGAACAAAATTAAAATTATTACCTTTATTCCTTTCGTGCTGTCAATCGTATGTTTTCGGTTTTGTTGATTGTGTCCCATACTAAGCAAATTTTAATGCAAAAATATATAAAAAGCCATCGTATTTTTATGTTTATACTAAAAAATTGATTAAAAATTTTTCCTAAGTTTTTGTCGAGATATTAGGATTTTAGTGAAAAAAACCTGCGATTTTTACCCTAAAGGTGCGGAGTCAAACTTTTTGTCTTCGATTTTGATAATTTTTTGTGAAAACCTTCATCCTTCCCCCAATCGCTTACAAAAATTTTTTCAACAAAAATGCTGATTCAATTTTTGGCATTCATTTTTTGTAAAAAAATTTTTATCTTAATTTCGGCCAGGCCTTAATTTCGGCCACCAATTTAGGGTGTTAAAAAAATGGCTTATTTTTAGAACACAAAAGAACTAGCACAAAGGTAACTGGATGAATGTTGAATAAAGTGTTTTTGCAAAAGTTTTTTTATTTTTGTTATTCTGCATTATCAACATTTTCATACAAAAAGTGAATTTTTTGTGATTTTCTTAATTTTTGCTTTGTGTTTAAACTGCATCAAATTTAGAACGAAGCACAATATGACCTTAAAATATCTTCTATTTAAGGCTCAAAGTTGTTAATTTTCACGTTTTGATATTTACTTCGAAATCACTTTGCAACTCGTTTAACTAACTGCGCATTTTAAGATTCCGTTAATTTCGGCCACCTTAAAATTTAAGTGAAAGAACCTGCCGTTTTTCACTGGTTTTAAATATCATCGTACTACCGTATTTATAAAGCTTTTTTTTTGCTCGTTTGACTTTTTTTGACGTTTTTTAAGCCAAAAATAGAAATTCAACAAAAAATACAGGTTATTAAAACTTGTTTTTTAAGGTTTTGACACAATTATTTAAAATCTTGCTAATAACTATTAAAGTTTGCAAACGGAAAAAATTAAGTTGTGTGTACCATGAACAATACCTAAGGATAATTTTGCAACCTTTAAATATTTTATTGTTCAGTTTGGCAATAGTTATAGCCAGTTTTTTCTAGGTGGCCGAAGTTAATGGCTCACGCCTTAATTTCGGCCACTAAAAAATAACTTTAAGCCTCCACTGATCTTTAAGTGTAGCAGAAATTTTAAAATTTAGCACTGGAATAACAAAAATAGCTATCGTTTGATTTTTAGACCAAATTTTGGGTCGATTGGAAAAACCAGAAAAAACTTATACAAAAAAAATAGAAAAAGGTGGCCGAAATTAAGTCAGCTACCTTAATTTCTCATTCAAACCCGAGTTTTAGTTAAGTTTTAGTTATAAAGGGAAATATGGTACCGGAACTCACATTAATTTCAAAAATCACTAACATAAAATAATCTATTTGATCTTAGAGTAACTGACTTAATTTCGGCCAACTTTTTTTAATTTTTTTGTATAAGTTTTTTTCTGGTTTTTCCAATCGACCCAAAATTTGGTCTAAAAATCGAACGATAGCTATTTTTGTTATTCAAGTGCAAAATTTTAAAATTTCTCTTACACTTAAAGATCAGTGGAGGTTTAAAGTTCTTTTTTTTAGTGGCCGAAATTAAGGCGCGAGCCATTAACTTCGGCCACCTCTATTGCCAAACTGAACAATAAAAATATTTAAAGGTTGCAAATTTATCCTTAGGTATTGTTCATGGTACATATAACTTAAATTTTCCCGTTTGCAAACTTTAATAGTTATTAGCAAGATTTTAAAAAATTATGTCAAAACCTTAAAAAAACAAGTTTTAATAACCTATATTTTTTGTTTAATTTTTATTTTTGGCTTACAAAACGCCAAAAAAAGTCAAACGAGCAAAGCTTTATAAACACGGTAGTACGATGATATTTAAAAACAGTAAAAAACGGCAGGTTCTTTCACCTAAATTTTAAGGTGGCCGAAATTAACGGAATCTTAAAATGCGGAGTTAATTAAACGCGTTGCAAAGTGATTTTGAAGAAAATATCAAAACATGAAAATTAACAATTTTGAGCCTTAAATAGAAGATATTTTAAGGTTATATTGTGCTTCGTTCTAAATTTGATGAAGTTTAAACACAAAGCAAAATTAAGAAAATCACAAAAAAATCACTTTTTGTATAAAAATGTTGATAATGCAGAATAATAAAAATAAAAAACTTTTGCAAGTCTTTATTCAACATTAATCCAGTTACCTTTGAGCTAGTTCTTTTGTGTTCTAAAAATAAGCCAATTTTTTAACACCCTAAATTGGTGGCCGAAATTAAGGCCTGGCCGAAATTAACATACTAACATGATATACTAATATTTTTGAAATAACATGAAAAAATTCGTCAACCAAATACTTATAAAACAAACTTTTCGATTTTTTTCTGCGGGCGCATTATGCCGTTTCCCCCTGAACCCTTAACAAAAGGCTCTGCTTCTTAACCCTGCTGGAGGGTTCCAGCCCAGACCAAACCCCTTCAGAGTTAATTCCCTCCCGTCAAATTATCGAATTTAAAATTTTTAAAAAGGTTTCCAAATTCCAATAGTAGTTTTTGACGTGTTTTCAAAAAAATTTTCCTGGGGGGCTGGCGCGCTCCAGAATTGGGGCTGGGGGGGGTGACGCCGCCCCAAACCCCCCGACCAGCCGCATTTTGTGAGATACTCTAAATATGCTCTTCCTACACTTGGCTATGGCTCCTCAGACCCCCTTGGAGGACATATTTTCCCCCTTATATCCCCCTCAAATGACATCCTGGATACGGCGGTGATATGGATAGATATGTTAAAAACTCATGCCAGTATTAACTTGGATATAAAAACCTGGCAACTAGATATTGTTTTACAAATGATATTCAACAAAGATTTGTCATACTGAACCAGTGGCGTGCCCAGGATTTCATTTCGGGGGGGGGGCTAAATAATAACCCGGAAGGGGGGTCTGGGGGCGGCAGGATAGGTAGAGAAGGGGGGGGGGGGGGGCAGGGTGAGGTCCACGTCCTGACGTCCACCCCCCCAGCCTCGAAATTTTGGGACCACCCCCTAGACGAAAATCCAGGGGGGTCTTCCCCTCCCCCCAAATTTCCGAATTTTTTACCCTGACCTCCCTCTAGAATTTGAAATCTGACCCACCCCCTTCTCCTTCGGGAGAATTTTAGGTACTTTTTTTATACTAAATTTTTTTCCAAAAACGCGATTTTTTAACACATATGCATGTTTTTACACCCTCTTTACACCAGAATATCGCTTTTTATTCAATAAAATGTAGTATTGTCCTATAAAAAGAACAATTATTAAAGTTATTATGGTTTAAAACTGTTTTGCTTTGAACACCGTACCCTCCCTGACTCCCCTCTTCTAGATTTCAAAATTTTGCACCCCGGGTCGACCCCTCCCTAAAAAGCTAGAGAGGGGGTCTGGACGCCCCTCAGACCCCCTTCCCAGAATTCGAAAATTCGATTTACCCCGGGTAACCAACCACCCCCCTCTCCCTAGCTTCCCCGACCGTTCTCACTTACGGGTGGCAACACCCCAGTAATGGGAGGTTTGGGGGCTCTCGCCCCCCAGCGGGGTCAAGGGGCAGAGCCCCTTGTCAGGGGGTCCGGGGGGCGGAATGTCCCCGGGGGAAAAATTTTAGTTTAAGGCGCTGAAATACACTAGAAATTTTAATTCCAGATGATGTTTATTACAAAATTTAAGGTTTTGTTTAACTCTTTACATATAAAACAGGTGTTTAAAACGTTAATAAAAGGTAAATAATGTTTATAGTAGTTTGATTTAACATGTATGCCTTAACTATTGCACGGCATAATCGATTTGAAATCGAAAACCTAAGACAAATTGTGAATTTAAACTACCCGCGAACTGGGGAAAATTTGGTTTTTTGACTGTTAATATGCTTTTGAAAGGCATCAGGAAAGTTTCTGTATTAATATTAAAGAAAAAAATTTTCTCTTCCAAAATTCAAAAAACGTAAGGGTCCCCCCTCACGAGAGAATCCGGCCGGATTTCGGGGAGGGGCTGCCGCCCCTCTTTCCCCCCCCCCCCTTGGGCACGCCACTGTACTGAACAAAGCATAAAAATTAGTGTAATTCATAGTTGAAAACATAGGTGGGCATGGGAGAGGGCATTGGGGCATGGTTATACCCCCAAAAATCCCGATTATAGCCAACACCCCCCTAATATTTGGGAGTACCCCGGACACCCCCTCCCTAAAATTCGGGGGGTCCCAGACTCCCAGCACTAAACACGCTAAAAATACGGTATTTGAGGTATACCACAAAAAAATTTTGGGACACACCCCTCTAAATTTCGGGGGTCGGGTATTGTATATATACCCCAAAATCCCGGAGGCTGCCCACCTATGATTGAAAACACCCATGTAAAATTCGTCAACTATATAATTTCAAACAAAACAAAACAAGCGGAATACTAATACTTAAATTTCAGCTTATGACCAATTGAAAATATCAAAACTTATCAAAACAACTTAAATACAAATACAATGTATGTTTATCGATATATGAATGATATAATTGCATTCAATACTGAGCTACCGCTATCTAGCTAGCTATCTTTGCCACACAAATGTCACCTGGATATTGAAATAAAAATATTCCAAAAAAATTTATATAAACAAAAGTTAACATTTGAAGTTACATTCAATACCTAAATGAATTATGAAAGCAATATACAACTATGTCAGTCGCATTAAATACATTTTAGTTAATTAAAAAGTTTTTCAAAAGAAACTAAACAGTTTTTTGATTCAAAAGTAGAAAACTTTCCACTTTTAACGACTTTTTAACTTAAAATTCTAAGGTCTAAGTGAGTGTTTTAAACAATAAAAAGCTAAAAAATTCAAAGGCTTGTCCACCTATAAATATCGTTTTTTACCTATTTTTTCCTTAAAATAAAAAAAACGATATTGTAAAATGCATTCCGAAAAATGATGAGGTAAAAATGCGATCCTTGGACTTTAACCCCTTTCCTAAATCGAGACTTAGCCCCCCCCCCTTCTCCTCACTCCGGGCCAATTTGATGTAGATGAAGGATGTAGACAAGGTCACTCCGGGGATGTAGATGAACCATATCGAACCCCTTCTTTAAAAAACATCTATTTTACTCTTTTTTCCCAAAAAATGACAAATTGTCTGGATGACCCCTCTCCAGTTTAACCACAGGGGCATTACATTACACAGGCCCGCTTAAGAACGGCATAACACACATCAAATGAAATGGATGAAAGCTATCAAATTTGTAACTAAATTTCAACAAAATCTGATAGTCCACCTTGATTTATTTTTAAAACTCCTTAAATATATGTAATAAGTTATTTTTTATCGTCGTCAGGCTAATTTATAAAACGCCAGCTTTTGATTAAATTGAAATGCACAATATTGTCACGCAAAGTTTCCTCTCGCTACTTTAATTTTCTTAACATAATATTGATAACAAAAGCTACTTAGAAGATAGAAGAATGTGGGAGACGCCAACAGTATTACGAAAGGCAAAATGAAATGTGTTCAATTTTAGAAAAAAATTATTTTGATAAGTTAGTTGATAAGATAATAAAATTAAATTGTATAGACTTTATTAAAAGGAAAATTAAAAAAAAGAATCAATGATTCGACAGAATTTGCATAAAACAGATAAAAATTTTGATTTAAGCCCGCATGTAACCTCTTTGGGATATATTTTTAATTCTTCAACGCTTATTTTTGAATTTTGGATCTATTAAATAGCAGTGCTTAGTAGCATTTATTACATATGATAAATTACATTATATTATAAAAAATAAAGCCGTTGCAAAAAATAAGCATGACGAAGTTCATTTTGGTCTGGAACTGCGTAGCAGTGAGCGAGTGGAGGGGTGAGCTTCACGGCCACCAACCAACCTATCCCTAATCTGAAAATTTTAAAACGGACATGAAATCACCCTTCTTTCCGCTCTTTTTTCGGTCGCACTTTTTTAACATTTTTTGCTTAATATTCACATTTAGTAATTACAAAATAAAACTTTAAAATAATTCGAAATAAAATTTAGAAGATTGGATTTGTTTGGCGGGTTACTAATAGAAAAGGCGTATTAATGCCTGAGAAAAGTGTTATAATGTTCGCAAGCGCTTCTGATTTTGATTTCGGCTTAATGTATAAGCGGAAGGAAACGAGATATAAAAACACACACGCAACGGAGCAGACTGGAATTTAAGTGCTGAACCGACAGCTTAAATTGATTTGATATCATTAAAACTAAAAGCATTAATCATATTTATAAAAATAATAAACAAACATTATTGGTAACATATTATATTACCAATCCACTATTAAAAAAATTGCATAATTAGTTAGAAATTTTCTTAGGCCGAGATCTAAATATTCAGGCTCGCGACCACAGTCCATTTAAAACGAAGCTCCGCTTCTTAGCCCTTTCTGACTTTCTTTCTTTCTTTTCCTTTCAGGGGATACAAAGTGGGTAGGGTCTACTCACCCGACACCCCTTAGGCAGACCTGTGCACTGCCCCCCGGGGTTTAAACGGGGAGGGAAAATTCCAAAAACGGGGGGGGGGGGCAACTTTTTTGAAACGGGGGGGGGGGGGCAATAAAACGGGGAACGGGGGGGGGGCAAGCAGGGGGAAAAAAAAAGAAAAAAAAGGAGAAAAAAAGAAAAAAGAAGGAAAAAGAGAAAAAAGGGACAAAAAAAAGCGAAAATAAGGTAAAAATAGGTCTAAAATGGCTTAAAATACATTGAAATAGGCTAAAAACTGCAAAAAATTTGCGATGATGGCGTCATCATAGGTCAAAAATGGCGTCATAATTTTAGGGTACCTTTTAATTTTTTGGCGGGGGGGGCAAATCCAATAATACGGGGGGGGGCATTTCCAGACCGTGCACAGGTCTGCCTTAGGTGAGCAGCCTTCTGAATTTTGAAGGTGGGGGTATTGGCAGCATTTGAAAAGTTTTTAGTACTGGGGATCCTAACCCTGTAAATTTGGGGCGAAGGGTGGGTGGGGTTTTAGGGATATCCCCAAATTTTTAGATTTTTCGGCAGCTTTGGAATTTTGTTTTTTCCTAAGCCTAAGTGAAATCTTAAAATCAAGCTAAAAAAACCTCAAAAAGCGTAAAAATTTTTAAATAAACCGAATAATTTACTGCTAAAAAAGATATTTTTTTCAAAAATATTTTTCGGGAGGTATCCCTTTCGAACACCGCTCTGCCTTCGTTAAGAAGAAATATAAACTAAACTCGCAAGCCCAAAATAAAAATCGTTCAGTGGTAATCGGTAATGTAACCAATTATTATTAAATTGCCTCACGTGTTCCTCTGCACGTACTTTCTCGAAAAACATAAAAATAATTGACCACCCCCACAATGTTCATCTTCATAGGTGAGAATGGTCCGGGTGCTAAAGGGGTGGTTACCTGGGGCTGGGGTAAATCGAATTTTGAATTCTAGGAAGGGGGTCCCAGGGGGTCCGCACCCCCCCTAGCTTTTTAGGGGGGTCGACCCAGGGTGCAAAATTTTGAAATCTAGAGGGGGATCAGGTGGGGTCCGGTGTCCAAAGCAAAACAGTTTTAAACCATAATAACTTTAATAATTGTTCTTTTTATAGGATAATACTACATTTTATTGAATAAAAAAAAACGATATTCTGGTGTGAAAAGGGTGTAAAAACATGAGTATGTGTTAAAAAATCACGTTTTTGGAAGAAAATTTAGTAAAAAAAATGTACCTAAAATTTTCCTTAGGGGAAGGAGGGAGGCGGTCAGATTTTAAATTTTAGAGGGGGGTCAGAGATAAAAAATTCGGAAATTTGGGGGGAGGGGGGTTCTGGATTTTCGTTTAGGGGGTCCCAAAATTTTGAAGCTAGGGGGGTGGACCCCACTCTGCCCCCCTTTCTCACCTATGTATCTTAAGTACACTAACAAAGGGCGTTCTTTCCTTCAGTACACTAACAAAAAAACACATTAGACACAGGAAATCAGATTAACAAATGACATTTATTCAGACCTGTGCAAGCCACCTCCCCGATAGTTCATCGGGGGGGGGCACGGCCAAAACGGGGGGGACACGGGGGGCAATTTTTTGAAACGAGGGGAAGAATAAAACGGGGGGGCAAGCAGGGGGGAAAGAAAAAAGAGAAAAAAAGGGAAAAAAAGAGAGAAAAAAAAGAAGGGAAAAGAAGGGACAAAAAAAGCGAAAGGTAAAAATAGGTCTAAAATGGCTTAAAATACATCGAAATACATCATAGGTTAAAACTGACGTCATAATTTTAAGGTACTTTTTCATTTTTTGGCGGGAGGGGCAACAAAACGGGGGGGGGGGGCAAATCCTCCAATAAAACGGGGGGGGGGCATTTCCAGACCGTGCACAGGTCTGATTATCAGATAAGTTGTTTAAGAAACCGGTTGCGTCGAATTCAAAATATTTTAAAAAAAATTTTTGTTCCTGACATTATAAGTGATTTACCTTAATATAACAAAGGGCCTAAGGCTAGGATTAGGCTAGCTAAACTATATGTAATATATCATAATACGAACACCCACTTGCCCAAAGCGCCAACAAACAACGCTTATAAATATTCGCTTTCCTCAACATGAAGTATTTTTGCCGATGCGAGTTCAGATTACACTGCGCTTCAAAACACTGGGAATGCGGAAGTATATAATTAAAGACTTATGTTAAAACTGGCTGGTTCATACTTATGTAAAAACGTCTTTTGGACAAAGTCCAAAGGGCGTTTTTACATACGTTTATACGCCGTTTTTACATAAGTATGAACCAGCCTGAAGAACATGGAAAATTAGTTTTTAGCATAACGCCACAGCGGAAACCTAAGCATCCTTTCCAATGTTTTTTTGTTCGTTTCTATCTCTCAAACTACAAAACACAGGTCTAGCGAAAAGTTGGTATTAATAGATAAATAGTGATGGGCAGTTCCGGATGTTCCGGGAAAAATTTAAAATTCCGGTTCCTGCTTCGGATTTTCGGAAAATCTCATTTTCGGTTCCGGTGTTCCGGGGGTTTCGGCCATTACTAATAGATAAGATATAGTACTTTTATTTTATAATAATAATAATATAACATAAGTTCTTGTTTCTAGCGAAAATTTTGTTGCTACCTGTAGAAAATAAAAAAATGATCTTGCAAAAAAAAACTACCCTTCTCTTCGTTTTCGAATGTGCCACCGAAATTCCACAATTTTTTATTGTTTTAATAATTTAATTTATTGTTTTTATTGTTGTATATTATAATCCATCCTCTTTTTGCCAAAATAATGCTTCTAGTCTGCGCTAAACTTGCCCGTATGGTCTGCAGACAAAATTCGGTGAAAACCAAACTCACAACGTCAGTTCTCACAACTGTACAATCTTACAACTTTTTTTCAATCCCACAACTAAACTAATGCGACACCAGAAGGCAGAAGGAGGACAAGGAGTGGGTTGGATTTCTTAGATTTTACAGTTCAAAGTTCTCAAAACATTTAGGATAGGATCGTCAAGACAAGCCTCTTTCTAAAAAATTGGCAGGTCCTAGTTTCAGATTAACACGCTTCAATACTCAAAACTAACAACGCTACTCCATTTGAGAAATGGCACTTTGGTGCGTTATTCTAACCAGTTTTTCTTAGTTTATATTACAATTCCTACAAAAATTAAGCGAAATGCGTTTTGAAATGCTATTTGTTTCTGTAAATTTAATGGTTTTTTATCTCCACGTATACGCTATGTATTATATAAAATCCGACAATATTTTTGGGATCTTTGGGAACCAACATTTATGTTGCATCAGCAGAATTTTGTTTCACAATTCTGGGTCAAAAATGCCACTTTTTGGGTATTTTTTGTGGATAACAGAAACAAAAATAGTAAAGCCCTAAATTGATAATGAAAAATTTGTTTTTACTTCACAACTTTATTACGGTTAGAAAAAATAGAAAATCTAAGTAAAAATGCGGGAAAAATTATACTATATCGGTATAGACGTAGACGACAACACGAGCACCATGTTTTTTAAAAGTCTTGTTGTTCAATTATTTAAATATTAAATTAAAACAACATTGTTTAAAGATGTTCTATGTGATACCTAACCCCAATTTAATAAAAATATTTCTTAAAGTTTCAAATAATATACAATTACGCTATCTAATAAGAATAGCTAGACGGTTATTTTTTGTGGAAGGTGCTGTGTTAGAAAACGCATATAATAGAGTAAATATGAATTGAGCTCAATCCTTAAAGATAATACCTTCCGGTTAAGAAGTTAACACACGTACTCTTTAAAAAGTTTATTAAGGCTTAACTTTAACATCGAAATTCGCTTCACACTAAAGCTAATAAAAAAACAAGTGACGACAAGTTATTCATAAAATCGTTAATATAATGTTTTCCATCAAAACACAACTCACATAACAATGAAGGAATTATTTTATGGATGTATTCATAAAAAAAATTTCAAACTTTCGAAATAATTTTATTTTCAAAATTCAGGATAAAAAACTTATCTTTATTATTATCTTTATATCACCGTCTAATCAAAAGGGATTTTTTCAGTAAAAAAATATGATTTATCATATTAGTTACACAAATTTTAAAATTAACATGTCGTTGTTAGAGCATATAAAGTTACTTTTATTTTATTGTAATCATTATTTTAGCGTTAATTTTTAATTAAAAACGAAAAAGAAAGTTCTTGTACCAAACGTAATTTTAATCTACGAAGCTCTTCTCCTGTTTATAAAAACTAAAAGACACAAACAATTGCGATTTTTTTGTGAATATTTTTTCGGCTTTTTTTGTTCACATGAAAAATGAATCCACACCGGTTATAAAATATGCATCACAAAATAAATTAGTTAAAATCTAACAAAAACGAAACACACACAAATTAAGTTATTAAAACCCGAACAAACTAGATACATTTTATAACCAAAAACCAATTCGATTGCAACAAAAACAATTAAAGTAATATTAAACATCACAAAATTTTGTCTCACATCTTCAATTTTACCAAAATCAAAATTACAGGTAGAAAATAATTTTCATTATGAATACAAAACGAAACACAGAAGACTGAATTTTTTTATAGTGGATATATTTTAAAAAATGTTAAAGTAGAGTACACCATGAGAAAGTTGTTTTATCACCCTAACTTTAGTGAATGCGATTTTTTATTTTTAACGGATATTTTTTTTATTTGAAACTCCGCAAAAAACACATAAATACTAATTTTGGCAATTAAAATTGAGAAATTCTAACAAAAAAAACTAATAACAACCACTAAACTATAATAAAAATAAATATATTATAATACTGAGAAATATGCAAATTCTTTGTAAAAATCGGCGTCAACTTATTCTGTTTAAAATGGCACATTTCGAGAATCTTCTATCAGACCAAACGGCACACTTCTCGGAGTTATGCCATAAGGAGATATTTTGCATTACTTAGCTCGAATACACTAATAAAAAGGAGTTCTATTTGAAATATACCATTCTAGCGGGTCGTTATAATGGCATACGCCGGAATTTTTTTTACACAAGATTTCCATCTTTTTTTGGTAATAGACTTTAATAAAAACGTTTGACGTGTTCACAAACAGTTAACAGAGTAGCAAAAATATCCTGAAAGGTTTTGCAATAAAACTTCGATGAAAAAATCATCTGTTCAAAACTTAAGCCGGAAAGTTGCAGCCGGGTAGGTGTGGGCTGAATGAGTGCAACCATGGGCGTAGCCAGGAGGGTCTAGGGGGTCTAGACCCCCCTGTGGGGTCGGAAAAAGGAAAAATTTGGGGTTCGACCCCTCCACCCTTTTAGTCGCCAAGGATAAAAATTTGGGGGTCTAGAACGGCCATTTTTCAAAATTTTTCTCGTGCTTCGCTCCACTTAGCGCTCGATTAATTATATAGTCTCCACTTCCAAATTTGTGTTACTTTGTTTTGTAATCTTGGTATGACCACGCTGGACCCACCCAATTCTTAATGTTTCAATTGGTCTCCACTTCCAAATTTGTGTTACTTTGTTTTGTAATCTTAATACTACCACGCTGGAACCCCTTTAGATTGTTATATAGTGGTATTAAAAATTTAAAGGTTAGGAGAAGTAATTTTAAAAACATTTTCTCGCATTTTGCATTGCTCAGCTGTAATTCAATGTACTCATTTTTATGTTTTTAGGTTTTTACTTTTAGGTTTTTAATGTTTTTGAAATCGAAAATTTTTAGGTATCAAATTGTTTGTAAAAATTTTTTTTCTTTGTTTTATGGACTTATTCTTATTGCATAATAGGAAAATAAAAAAGTACGTGACATAAACAAGGCAATAAACACTCCGTGCGAAGCGCGGAAAATTTTTTTTAGCCCTTTTATAACGTTTAGGATTTGGACCCCCCTTTCGGAATTTTTGTTCAGGGTTGGACCCCCACCTTTCCGAAATCCTGGCTACGCCCATGAGTGCAACAGACATATTGAAACCTTTAACAAATTTTGACCGAAAATGACTAAAAGGCAATTGTCGTCAAAAAAACGATTTTAAAATTTATTTGCTAAATAAAAATTAGTTACTGTTATCGAGTCGCTAGAGATCAAAATGCAAGCACGTCTTCTTTCAAAAACTCAAAAAGGAATTTTTTGACACGATTTTGAGATAAATGGGAAAAACTGTTAAGAAATCTAAGTTTTTTCGGTTTTTATATATACCTACTAGGAATATCTCGAAACAAGGGCGTAGCCAGGGGGGCGGTTATGGGGGTTGTAACCCGCCCCCTTTTGGGCTGGCGGAGGTAAAAATTTGGGGGTCCTAAGAAAACAATTTTAAAAATTTTTCTCGAGCTTCGCTGCGCTCAGCGCTCGACATTTATATATTTTTTTACAACTTTTATGTGATGTTTCTAATAAATTTCAAACACAATTTTTGAAAATTTTTCGGTACTGTCGCTCGATTTTTTATGTAATACTTTTTTAAACCTATAACTTTTCTAGTTTAACTTGAAAAACAATGCAAACAAAAGCAAAAAGAATCACTTAGCGCGAAGCGCAAATTTTTTACTATTTTTTAATGTCTTTTTACAATATTTTAAAAATTTATAGTACAACCCCCTACAACCCTACCCCTTTTGAAAAATTTGTATGGAGTACAAACCCCCCTTTCCAAAATCCTGGCTACGCCCCTGTCTCGAAATTATATTATGTGTACTGAACACAAACAACCAAACATGATTACAAAGCTTGTTTGATGGCATTCGATTGACGTCCTTTTATACTATTTTAAAAACGTTATTAATGTGAAAATTGATATCTTGCGTTTTATTGAAATAAAACTAATAAGTTTACCTAAATAAAAGTTGCTGAATAAATTTTTAAAAACAGCTTTTATATACCATACATCACATGGGCAAGTTAGTCCCGAGTGGGGTGGGGGAGATGTCGGTAGTTTTTAGGTTTTGGCAGTTTCTAAAGTTTTTGTGGTATAGCCCCTTAATTCAAACACATTTTTTCTCTGCCTACCTATAACTCACCTTTCCTCCTCATAAGTGGAGGGGGAAAGGTTAACCATCCAATTTTGGAAAAAGTTTTTAAAACGGTTTTTAACTGCTTCCAACCTTAAATTTGGAGGGAAAAATCAATTTTTTACACAATAAAAAGCTTAAAATTGCTATAAAAAAGGTCTTTGACGAAAAATTAGCAATTTACTACCTGTTTTTTCTTTAAAGCCAAAAAACGTTATAGGTAAAATGCAGTGGCCTAGCCAGGGGGGCTGGGGGGGGCCGGCTGCCCCCCCCCCCCGAAATCCGGCGAAGCCGGATTTTTTTGTAAGGGGGGAAAAATTCCCCTACGTTTTTTGAATTTTGGGAGAAAAATTTTTTCTTTATATATAAATTCAGAAACATTTCTGATGCGTTCCAAAAGCATAAAAATACCCAAAAAACTGAAAATTTTCCCGCTTCGCGGGAAGTGTACATTAATCATTTTGTTAGTTTTTTTAAATTTCGATGGATTGTACCATTCAATACATGTGCCTTTGCCTCAGATACTGAATGGCAATACTATATAGATGTTAAAACTCTTATATTATAAGATATGTAGGTTTGATAATAGCTGTTTTAAACCTCTTAACAACGGTTTTTACACTTGTGGGGTTGTCCGCCTTTCCACCTCCTCCCATAGTGAAGCGTTGCAGTTTGTATAGATTTTTTTTTACTTTTAAAATATTGAGTTATAAAGATTTATTACAAATCTTAGTGCATTCTAAAATCAAAAATTAATCAATATAAAAATTTTTTCCGCTACGCGGGAAGGTCAGATTTATATATAACAGTAAAATTAATATTATCAGTAATATTTTTTGTTATTATAACTTACACCATACTCATTCGCAAAATTTAAAGACATCAGAAAATAGATAGTTGTGTTATATACAATTTCATCGCCAGATAATTTTGAATATCACACATAATTTTGCAGAAATTAGGTAAAAAATCAAAAGTAAAATGTATGTTTACGCAAACACCAGGGGACGATTTTTAAGCAGTTTTTAGTGCATATTTAAAAAAAATTTCGCCTGCGGCGACTGGGGGGACACCCCCCAAACCCCCCGGCCAACGCTTCGCGTCGGCTGGCGCCGCTACGCGGCGCAGGCGGCGGCGCTGCACGCCGCTTTTGTGGCACTTTTTCTCCCCCCAGACCGCCCCCCCGAAATAAAATCCTGGCTACGCCACTGGTAAAATGCATTCTAGAAAAAAAACACAATACTAAACAGTAAAATGCTTTCCTCGAATTTTGTTCCCCCTCTTCCGGATCAACATCCCCATGTATGTTTACCCCCAGTTTGTTCGCGACAACGAAATCTTCAAGATCAAAAACAACTTATAGAAAAATGAAAGTTCTAAATAGTTAAATTAAAAAGTAAACGGTTACCCCGTGTTTAAATCCCACCCAACTGCACCTTTATGTTAGTTTTGACCAAAGCTAACCCATCAGCACATGACACCTCGGAAGAAATAATTATTCATACAATCTAAAAAAATAACTGTTCACATTACAAAATATAGCAAAACCTGACGACGAAAATCGCCTTGTCTATCCGGCATTTCCCTGACTAAAAAAATGGTTGACGAAACACATCGTGACTTTAATTGTTAGGTGAGTCCTTAGTTCTTTCAATGCGAAAATTGATGCAAAAAACTTATGCTGACTCAAAAGGATTTTCTGCTAAAAAAACACCGAAACGGTGCTCATCACGTCCAGAAGTAAGTATGCGGATTTGTTCGTCTGCTTGCTTGTTGACTCCATCTCAGATCTCCTGGTCCGCTTTCAACTGCCGGCAATATTTCCTGACCGTGAGCTGGTAAGTGGTGTCCCTGCTTTTGCAAACCTCCGAGCAGCAAAGAGGCAGGCGCATGAGGGGACGAAGTTTGATCCGCCGCATGCTATTATAGGACAGGACCAGTTCTCGCTCCGCCTCTTTCTGCATTGGCCAATTATCTTCGTCCAACAATCCGCAGAATCCCGCTCTTCTTCTGAAGTGGGCGTGGTCCGGACGACCGCTGTTGCTGATTGGTTGTTTTGGCTCCAGTTGGCGTGTTTGGAGGTGAAAGAGGCGGTGACAAGCGACGATGAGTGACTCAAGTTCTGCTGAGTTCACGTCCATCAGCTCCACGTTCTGGACTCGCCCGTTGGCGAAAAGGCCATTGAACGACTCTGCGGTTATCGAGCTAAATTTATTTTTTAAATTAATAATTAACTTAGTTATAGTTGCTTAAATACCCACGCACACTGGCTATGGGTAACAAAAAATTATGGGATAGGGTTTTTTCACACGATTTGCAAGAGTGTATTTTATTAGTAATTTTCCTTGAATTTCCCATATTGGAACATCGCTATTCGTAGCTTTAAAGCAAAAGTCCGAAGCTCACCTTGTTTTAACTTCCGGACGTTTCTGCAATTTTAATGAGCGGAGGTGATAAAATACTGGAGCGGATATGATAGTAGATGATACAAAAATTACAAATTATTACTAAGTTTCTCGTTTTTTAATAAGAAACTGGTTTATTCCAAGAATTTCAGACTATAATGAAATTATAAATGGCGTAATCAAAAAAAACCGGCCCTTTTGCTGTGCCCTAATACTACCAAGCCAAATTTTTAAGTGTTTTTATGTAGTATATGTAAAAGTTATCGACCTTGTATTTTTTTTCATTGAAAATCCTAAGACATAATAATTGGGCTCATAAATCAAGTTTTTCTATGCATATAAATCCTTAAATTTTAAAAACTTTTTTCCTCTTTGTAAAAACTTTTTTCCTCATTCCTATGAATTTATGTTAGTTTTTTTAATTTCGATTGATTGATATGTATGGGCATATGCCTTTGCCTTAGATATTGAATGTCAATACTATAATACATGTTAAAACTCTTATAGGGTAGTGCATTTAATTTTGGCACTTTTTTGTTTTTCCGATGTAACTTTTCACTGTATGGCCCGATTTTCATGTTTGATAGCTCATTTTGAAGCTTTCACAATACTGCGTTGCGTCATAAAAGTTTAACTGTACGAAAGTTGTTTGTTTACTTAATTAAAAAAATGCAGTGCGGTGCTATGACCCCATACACATTTCAACGTTGACTTTTAACTATTTACAACTACAATTTAACACCCGACCACTTAATTGAACCCGTTTTTACCAACAGCAAGCAATATGTGTGCCGAAATTACACTATTTTATTTTATAACGATTGCTCACCACAGACGCAACGTAGAACCTCGGGGACTAAAAATTCGGAAAATAGACTAAATTTTACCAGGACAGTTTAATTTTTAAACCAATTTATTGCGTAATCATGAAATGCTCATGTTCTAAAAACGAGTAACATTTTTATTTTTTATAAATCACACAATTTCACTTGAAAATATCATAACAAATAAAAAGCTCACGACAGTCATCTACAAATAATTAGCTGTTATTTGAGCTATCAAACGTCCTATTCCGTCCAGGATTACCAAAGATATAGTCCAAAATCAAAAATGCCCAATTTGGAAAAGTGCCAAAATTAAATGCACTACCCTATTATTAGATATATATATGGCCTGTGCCCGACCGCATCGGGATTTTCAAATCCAATCAAATCGGATTGAAAGTAGATCCGGCTGGATCTGATGAATCATAGTTTAATTATACTCGTAAATGATTTTTGTGTGAAATAGCTTAAACTAATTAATAATACTGTTATTTTAACAGAAAACAGACCAAATAAATAAAATGCATAATAACATTAAATGTTTTGTTAATATCCTGATGGGTCTTTATAAACCCTTATTTAGTTCTCATCTTAGTCTATTTTGTCACTTAATCTCGTTTGGGGAAGGTGGGATTCATAGATGTTTTTGGGGAGAGACAGAAGGGTCCACCCCCCCTAGAGCCAAAATTTTGGCCCCCCCCCCTAGAAAAAATCCAGGTGGGCCCCGCCTTCCAAAGCTTGAGAGCGGTCCGGCCTGATCCCCCCTAGCGAGGCTGACCCCCCCCCCTTCCCGCTCCCGACCAATTTGGAAGTATTTTTTTATTTACTGTCAAAAACACGGTTTTTTAGTCAAAAACAGTGTTTAAATACACTTTTAGGCCTAAATAGGCGGTTTTAGTACATAAAATTCAATATTAGACCTAAAAACACTTAAATTATTGAGTTAAAAAAAATTTGTTAAAAAATTGGACCCCCCTGACGCCTGACGCCCCCCCTTGAAATCTTGCACCCGGGCTTGACCCCCCCCTTAAAAAAGCCAGAGAGGTCCGGACCCCCCCCCCCAAAAAAAAAAAAAAATTTTGGCCTTCCACTCCGGGGTGGACCCCCCTAGCGAACCCGACCAAAAACATCTATGGTGAAATTCATCAGCAACTATTTTCTTAAAATAATGAAAATATGATGGGTCATCCATCATAATTAAACCTTATGCGATTTTTCAAAACTAACTAACAAGTTTTTGTTAAAATACTAATGGGTCTTCATATTAAAAATAAACCCTTATAAATTTTTTCTACTAATAACAAACCACTAAAAAACTTTAGTTTTTAAATTTTATTCAGTTCAAAACAAGGCAGTAACAAGAACAAGAATTTCAATAAACTATAACGCATCGGCAGTCAGCAGTGGTAAGATCGTCCGAGTTGACTGGAAAAAAGTAGAGCTGTTGACCATTTCCATAGATGAACAAGGGGGGGTAGGGTGGGGTCCACCCCCCTAGCCTCGAAATTTGGGGGGGCCCTAGAAAAAAATCTAGGGGGGGGGCCTCCCCTCCCCCCAAATTTTCGAATTTTTTACCCCTGACCCCCCTCTAGATTTTGAAATCTGACCGCCCCCTCCCCTCTCAAGAAAATTTTAAGTACTTTTTTATACTAAATTTTCTTCCAAAAACGTAAATTTTTAACACAAATTCATGTTTTTACACCCTTTTTATACCTGAATATCGCTTTTTATTCAATAAAATGTAATATTATCCTATAAAAAACCTATTATTAAACCTTTAATGGTTTAAAAGTATTTTGCTTCAAAAATTGGACCCCACTTGACCCTTCTCTAGGTTTCAAAATCTTCCACCCCGGGCCAACCCCCCCTAGAAAACTAGGGGGGGTTCGACTCCCCCTAGGACCCCCGTCCTAGATTTTGAAATGTCATTTACCCAGGGTAAATACCCCCCCCTAGCTTTTTGACCGTGTTCATCTATGACCATTTCCATTGCTGGATCTGGGCAGTGTTGCTGCGTGGAAGCCGCTCCATAGACACCCAAACAAACAAACAGCAAACAAATTTAGGCCAAAAGAAACACACCCTCCAATCAAAATATGGTCCAATAGCAGAAAGTTTCTTCAACCAAACTCTCACCAAAAAAGCTATCCAGACTAACATTCACACCTATTTTATAAAAGAATTCACCGAAAAAGCCATCCTGACTAACATTCACACCTATTTCGTAAAAGAAGCTCTATCTGACTATCTCAACTCCAACCTAATCCTCTACTAAAAAACAGACCTCATGAAATACACCGAAGAATCTGCTACTTTTTAGTCCCGCTTCGTTTGAGTCCCGGAAAAAAACCACCGCGAGCTTCGTTTCAGTCCCGCTTCGTTTTAGTCCCGCTTCGTTTTAGTCCCGCTTCGTTTTAGTCCCGCTTCGTTTTAGTCCCGCTTCGTTTGAGTCCCGCTTCGTTTTAGTCCTGGCGGAAAATACATTCATCAACTTGTATCATTTTCCTGCGTGCAGTCTTTTTGTGCAAAATATTTGCATAATTATGAAAAATAGATTTACGCGCCTAAAGTTCAGCAGGCACAGCCAGCTGTTATTTTTGTTTTCGTAATCCCCCGATGTTATTTATTACGTAACACGTGTGTAATAAATAATTAGCGTATGTTAAAAAAGAAGGCTTTTGAATTAAATTTAATTAATGTGTCCATTATTACAAGAGCAATTAATGTGTCCATTATTACAATAAATGGGCATTTTATATACAAAAATTATGTAGGGTAACTGACTTAATTTCGGCCACCAATTTAGGGTGTTAGAAAATTGGCTTATTTTTAAAACACAAAAAAACCAGCACAAAAGTAACTGGATTAATGTTGAATAAAGTGTTTTTGCAAAAGTTTTTTATTTTTGTTATTCTGCATTATCAACATTTTGATACAAAAAGTGAATTTTTTGTGATTTTCTTAATTTTTGCTTTGTGCTTAAACTGCATATTGAATTTAGAACAAAGCACAATATAACCTTAAAATATCTTCTATTTAAGGCTCAAAGTTGTTAATTTTCATATTTTGATATTTTCTTCAAAATTATTTTGCAACACGTTTAACTAACAGCGCATTTTAAGATTCTGTTAATTTCGGCCACCTTAAAATTTAGGTGAAAAAACCTGCTGTTTTTTACTGTTTTTAAATATCATCGTACTACCGTATTTATAAAGAATTTTTTTTGCCCGTTTTACTTTTTTTGACGGTTTTTAAGCCAAAAATAAAAATTCAACAAAAAATATAGGTTATTAAAACTTGTTTTTTTAAGGTTTTGACATAATTATTTAAAGTCTTGCTAATAACTTTTAAAATTTGAAAACGGAAAAAATTAGGTTATATGTACCTAGAACAATACCTAAGGATAAATTTGCAACCTTTAAAAATTTTTATTGTTCATAGTTATAATAGCCAGTTTTTTCTAGGTGGCCGAAGTTAATGGCTCGCGCCTTAATTTCGGCCACTATAAAATCACAACTTTAAACCTCCACTGATCTTTAAGCGTAACAGAAATTTTAAAACTTTGCACTGGAATAACAAAAATAGCTATCGTTTGATTTTTAGACCAAATTTTGGGTCGATTGGAAAAACCAGAAAAAACTTATCCAAAAAAATAAAAAAAGGTGGCCGAAATTAAGTCAGTTACCCTAGTTAATACTAAATGAATTTTAATAAAACTTTGCAGAAAACAACCTTAGGTAGCAAAAACCTTATTTTTTAATTTTGCTTTATTTCGAACAGTAATAAATTTATAGGACATTTCTTTAAAAATTCGACTGCGGTGTAGTTTTTTATTTCGTCTGTAAATTGTTTTATAAGCAATCAAAGTTATTTCGTCTGTGAATTGTTTTATAAGCAATCAAAGGTTTCGAATTAGAAAAACCAATATTTTAAAATAAGTTAAATAACTATTTTAGTTTGTCTAAACTTATATTTGATTCAAACGTAAGAAACAAGAATTGTGATAACAATAGGAGAAATTTTAAATGCATTATTTACCACCAAAATAAGAAATATTAAGTGCACAAAAACTAGAAATTTTAAATTTTACCACAAATACAGAAAAGCTGAATTTTAATTTTTAAGATTTTTTACAAACATTTTAATTGTAAAACAAAATTTTGGTTAAAACGTATACAAACAAATTAGTGACATAAAAGCAAATTAAATGAAAAAAATATTTTATTAACGTTTTTATGTTTTATATTTTTGCTTCTGAATTTATTGTTTTCTTTTGTGTATTTGGATGCGATAATAATAAAAATGTTGCAGATATAAAATAAAGGAATTTCCTAATATTAATATTAAACTTTCCGAAAAAATAAAGTATAAAAGTATTTCCGAATTTATTGTTTGGTTTTTTAAGGAGTAATACCACAAATCAAATTCCTGTGACGCCCGGATCATACAACTTTGTTACTGAATCGATATAATTAAAATTTATAAATGTTGTTGAATTGGTCTGGAGAAACCAAAAAATTTTATTTGAGGTAGATTAAGATTAAAATAGTAGTTTTGTATTAAAAGAGTGTTCTATCAGGGCATTATAAAAATTTGGTTTGCGACAGTCCTTATTTAATTACAATAAACTAAACGGGCCAAAAAACTAAAAATAGTTTTGACGTCAAAATTAAGGTTTTGTATTAAAAGAGTAGTCCATTCAGGGCGTTTTAGAAATTTGATTTGTGACAGTGTTCCTTTAATTACAGTAAACTAAACGGGTTAAAAAACTAAAAATAGTTTAAATGAATAAAAAAATCCTAAAATTATAAATGGATGAAAAAAGCTTAGAAAATTGTAGTACAAAGGTCTTTGTATAAAACCAAATATTGCGGCAAAATGACTTGCAATGTGACATTAGATTTTGATTGGATTTTTCGCCAAGACTGAAATGAAGCTCGCAGCATTTTTTCCAGGACTGAAACGAAGCAACGTAGCAGGAACTAGTTTATGAACGCATTTTCCGCCAGGACTAAAACGAAGCGGGACTCAAACGAAGCGGGACTAAAACGAAGCGGGACTAAAACGAAGCGGGACTAAAACGAAGCGGGACTAAAACGAAGCGGGACTGAAACGAAGCTCGCGGTGATTTTTTTTCGGGACTAAAACGAAGCGGGACTAAAACGAAGCGGACCCGAAGCGGTATAATTTTGGTTTTTAGACTATTAATATGCTTTTGAAAGGCACCAGGAAAGTTTCTGTATTAATATTAAAGAACGAATTTTTCTCTCCTAAAATTAAAAAAAAAACGTACGAGCCCCGCCTCCTTACGAAAAAATACGGCTTCACCGGATTTTAGAGGGGCGCCCCCCCCCCTGGGCACGCCACTGGGTTAAACATAACTCCGACTTACATAGTATTATAACATACCAGAAATTTTAGATCAATTTTTGAAAAATTCAAAAAAGATTTTTACAATAAAATTAGGTTGACAGCTAGAAATTTTTCGAAAACAAAGACAACAGATTTATTAAATATTATAATCATTATACTGTTTAAAAACTGTTAAAAAAATAAAAAAGACCCCCTTTATTAGACATTTTGCTCTGCTATATTTGAAGAACATAGCCTCCGCCCAGACCATGTCCTTAGGTCATACATAGGCAAGTTGGTCCAGGGTGGGGGGAGGGGGGTTAAACCCGGAATTAGGTATTAGGTATTATATGGTTTTAGGAATTAGGTATTATAGTCGGAATAAAATCCGAGAAACGCATTTTACCATATCGTTTTTCGATTTTGAAGGAAAAAAGGTAAAAAACGCTAATTTTAGGTAAAAAAGCCCTTTGTATTGTTTTTTTTTACTTTTTAGTTTAAAATACTCATTTTGACTTTAAAACTTAAGTTTGGAGGCAGTTAAAAGTGATTTTAAATAGATTTTTTACTTCATTTTTGCAAAATTGGGGGGGTTAACCTTTTCTCCCCCCCCACTTCTAAGTGATAGAAGGGGGGGTAAACCCCTCATCTTTGAATTTAGGGGGTTGTTAACCCCCCGTGCCCATGTATGCCTTAGGTACGTCCTTGGATTATAACCCTATAATCTCCTTTTGCAACAAACCTGCTTATGCTTTATAAATTTATAACTCTATTTTTTAATTAAAATTTATTTTTTAGAAAGAACTAATTTATCATGCTGGTCTTTCCGACAACGTAGAATCAATAATAATTTCAGATTCAAACGAACTGTTTATAAAATGGATTTTGCAAAAACATAAGTTACTTAACTCTGTGGATCAAATTTTTTCGAATCCTGCTCACTTCGACGATTCGGGTTGCCTAAACATTTCCTATTATCATGTGCAAGTAAATTCTTTTATTTTAATGTTGTAATTTTTTGTTTTAATTTTAGAATTTCAAAATTAATCGAACTTTTTGTAAGTTTAACCAGGGACGTAGCCAGGGGGGGGGGCGGCCGCCCCCCCCCGAAACGGTCGGACAGGAGGAAAAATAAGGATAGTGGTTGGGCGGGGGGGCGGCCGCCCCCCCCCCGAAATGGTCGCCAATTAGTAAAATTTGGGGGTTTTCAGAGGCTAAAAATTCAAAATTTTCTAGCGCCTCGCTAATCGCTCGGCGCCAATATTTAAAATAATTTTAGTACCCCAATGGACCCCCAAAAACCAAAAATTTGTTCCGCTTCGCTTCGCTCAGCGGTCACTTTCTATAGTATAGTATGCATACATATATACCTTGTTATTTATGTTGCCTGATGCTAATGTTATTTCAAAGTTAGTACAATAATTTTTATAAGTAATAGGTACTACACAGAAAGCAAAACAAACAATCATATTAGTTGATTTATGTACCTCCCCCTCCTAAATTTTCCTGCCGCCTATAGCATTGGCTAGGATAACATGGAGCCGAGATGCTGTCATGTGCTTTGGTTTACAATGTGGGTTTAGCCAAGGGGTCTGAAACTAACGTCTCTAAATTCCTTTTTTGTAAAATCCAGGCTCTGCCAATGTGTGCTTATGTAATTTTTAACTAAGAAAACATGTTTTTACCGCTAAAAACATTAGATAATAGGTTATTAGGCCAAAAACAGTGTATTATACAGCTTTATCTACGTTTATCCCTGCTTTTTTAACGTTTTCAAAAATTAAGGGGGGGGGGGGGGCCCCGCCCCCCCCCCCCCCCAAATTTTAGGGGGGGGGGACGGAGCCCCCCCAAAAATTTTTTTTTGTACTACAATCCGCCCCCCCCAAAATGAAACTCTGGCTACGTCCCTGAGTTTAACTTTGTTTATATTTCGAAATTTTAGTTTATTGTTATTTCCGTGCGACTGCATGGTTTCATTACAGAAAAAAAATTACTTCTTATAGCTTTGAAACATCAGAATAACGTTAGTAAATACATTATGGTATGGACTGCTTTAGTAGCTCATTTTGTTTCAGGACTGGTGCGAGTTGAGCAGCAAGAACATGTGCAAAGGTCACATCTTGGAAGAATACGTCAAGCGGCGCAACAGCGAAGCCGGCGTGAAGTTCCGCCGCGTGGTGTACGTGGGGGACGGGAAGAACGATTTGTGCCCGGCGGCCCGGTTGAGCCGGGCCGGGGTCGTCTGCGCCCGTGCCGGTCACGCCATGGCCGCCGTTCTTCAAGAGGGCCGCGTCCAACTGAGAGCCCGCGCCGTCTACTGGAGCGACGGCACGGATATTTTTCCCCACGTAGGGTTGGAATCGCCCTCGAAGACTAAGAGAGAGGAAAACGACGTGGAGGGGTAGTAGCCGGATAACTTTAGTGAAAGAAAAGAAAAACTTTTCGTTTGGCGGGAAAATCTCCCTTGTCCTTCATAAACGTAAAAACTTTGAAAGTTTTAAAAAAGGATTACCGCACCTGGAGTTGGAATCGCCTCCAACTTACTAACGGGAGAAAACGACGCGAAGCGCAGTATCCGGTTGAATATCTACTTAGAAAGGAACAAAAAGAAAAAAAGAACACTATTGCGCTTAGAAGGTTTTTTGACGGGGGAATTTCTGGACATAAAAATTTTGAAAAGTCGCATTCAAAAGTTTAGCGGTCGATTCGGAGAAAAGTATTCCTCCACATGGAGTTGGCTGGCCACCCGTCGCCCCCTAGGAACGAGAAAAATAAAAAGCGTTGTAGAGCTAATGGTTTGCCATTGAAAACTAATAAAATTGCGAATTTTATTGCCTGGTGAACTAGCCTCGCCTGGTGAACTACACTCGCCTGGTGAACTACTTTGTATCATCCCTTTTGAAATTAAAAAGGTAATAGGGTAGTGCATTTAATTTCGGCACTTTTTTGCTTTTCCAATGTAACTTTTCACTGTATGGCCCGATTTTCATGTTTGATAGCTCATTTTGAAGCTTTTACGATACTGCGTTGCGTTACAATAGGTTCACTGTACGAAAGTAGTTTTTTTTACTTAATTAAATAAGTTTTTAAAAAAATGAAAAATTGCCGAAATTAAATGTATGCATTTAATTTCGGCACTTTACAAACAATCGATTGTTTCTCAGTCAAAAAAATCATCATTTTTAAAAATTTAAAAGCTTATCATTATCTCCAGACAGTTTTCTTTAATTTAAGCTTCTACTTTTTGTTTCAACGTGTAACTGGCAAAAAGTTATAGCTAAAATGCCAAATGGTATCAAAATGAGCAAAATTTGGGAAAAAAGTGCATTTAATTTCGGCACTTTTTAGAAGGACCCTGCTAATCGAGTTTAAGTGCAGTGCTATGACCTCTACAATTTCAACGTTGTCTTTTAACTATTTACAACTACACTTTAACACCCGACCACTTAATTCAACCGTTTGTCTACAGCAATATTTGTGCCGAAATTACACTATTTTATTTTATAACGATTGCTCACTACAGACGCAACGTAGAACCACGGGGACTAAAAATTCGGAAAATAGATTAAATTTTACCAGGACAGTTTAATTTTTAAACCAATTTATTGCGTAATCATAAAATGCCCATGTTCTAAAAACGAGTAACAATTTTATTTTTTATAAATCACACAATTTCACATGAAAATATCATAACATAATAAACAAAAAGCTCACGACAGTCATCTACATATAATTAGCTTTCATTTGAGCTATCAAACGTCGTATTCCGTCCAGGATTACCAAAGATATAGTCCGAAATCCAAAATGTCCAATTGGGAAAAGTGCCGAAATTAAATGCACTACCCTATGGAAGAAAATTTAAATGCCAGACATATTGAGCGGGGAAAAATTTTACCCGATTTGGATTGTGTATCGCCGCAGCTCTTACCAAAATGCGGTGATATAGTTACTACACCACCCTTTAACAGTATTTTTTAAAAGGGAAATGTCGATGTGTAATTTTTTCGTAGGATATATCGTCGTTGCTATGACGCAACGAGTCAAAATCTTCGTAAAATACTCGTAACTATGACTCTTTTTGCCTTTTAACGCACAGATACTGTAAACGTTATGAGATACAGTACTTTAGAGTCACATTGATTTTAAACATATTGTGACTCTGTATCAGAGTAAGATGAACGAGCCATGGATAAGCATAAAAAAATCATCCACTTTTTGCCGTTAAAACTGTTAAAAGTCCACGGAGATTTTCCTCTTCAAAAGGAAATAAGGAATGTGTTACTCTTTGTAAAAAAAGGTAAAATTTAATTTATTTTAATTTAGGATTAATAATCGTTCGCATACTTGCCAGTTTTTATGCAGGTAATTGAATTTGATTAGTCTTATGTTTGTTTATCTTATTATAATTAATGCGCTCTGTTTTTATTGTGTTAGGTAATTGTGTTAGTGTTACTTGAATGTTAAAGGTAGGATAATAACAAAAAGAAAACGAAATTGCTATAAGTATTAAAACTGAAAGTGTCAAGCAAGGCATTAGAAATATTATTAACTAATGCAAAAATTTTTAAATTTGTCGTGAAACGAAAATTTTCGTACAAAAGTAAGATAAACCATGAAACAATTATGAAATATTTTTATACTTCTTTTTCAAACCTGAAAAAACTATATTAAGTTGTATGTATTCTTTGAATAGAGATGAACTATAAATATAATATGCCGGTAGATATTATAATTATATCATACATGTTAATAAACATTAAAACTATAATTAATATCTATCGCCGAATTTGTCATAATATTGTAACAATAATTTTTGCTGTTTGTGTCTTCGATTTGCAATAAATATTAAGAATAGTTGTAGAAGTGTGTGTTGTTGATCTGGTGTCATGTTTATAATTAAAAGACGTTATTCAGTTTTTCAATTGCTTTAAAAACGACATTAATATTTAAAACCAAGAGGGATGTTTTGTTTTCTCATGCCTAGTAGTTGGCATATCTATTAACGGTTTTTTAAATAATTTATTACTTCATTTCTTACATTATTTTTCTAAAATGATTGTTGATGCGCAGAATTTTTCGATATTTAGCTTGGTTTAGAGCTGTCTCTTTTTTCATAAGTCAAGCTATGTGTGTTGCAACAAAAATTAATCTAATAAAGGCAATGACTGGTACACGGCAAGGAGGAACCAAAGCTCTGGAGCCTATTAGCTCCACCTTATTTCTAATTTCACTGCATAACAGAGCTTAAAAAAGATTTAAAGATAAAAAATATCATTATCATACATAAGATTATTTAACAAAGTTCTTAAAATTTTAAAATCCTTTTAAAAAAATCGCGTCCGACTTATTATTAGAGTAATTAAAAAACTTATATAAGAATGCCAGTCGTTTATTTTTTTAAATCGACCATCCTTGCAGTTATTTAAAAAAATACATAAATCAGCATAATTTGGCAAGAATCAAGATGTAATTTGTTCCGCGTTCGGGAATTTTCGTGCTCTCACTACTGCTTTTGGGCAGAATGATTTTTTATGAGTCAATCAATACTCGTGCAGCGACTTTTTCCTCCAGTTTTCATGAGTTTACTAAAACTGGCATAATTATTCAAGAAACTAACTATGTGTAAAAATTTGCTGCACACGAGACATGAAGTAAATGGCTATTTTTTGTTATTGAAATCATTCATGTGCCAATTTTTTCTTAAATTTTGATTTAAAGTGCATGTGTTATATATTATGCAAAAAAACATGATTATTGCACTACCAATATAATATAGCGACGGCGATATATCGGTATATGATTGTATTTTTGCTAAAGGAGAGCTCAAATGAAGCGGTGGCTATCTTAGGCGAACGTTAACGCATGGGTAAAAAAGTTAATCGCCGTAAACTAATTTCGCTATTATATAACATTATAAGCATTGAAACAATAATTCTAAATACCTCAGATTCGAGTCGGTCATTTAAAATCGCGGGTGTTCATCTGTTCCATGCAAGAACAACTTTAATTCAATCAATCTTAACTGAATTTATTATTTTAACATTCTAAGATTAAAATAATTATTAGTGTTGTTGCTACCTTCCAATACATCCAGAGTTCAGGTTTGGCACCATAAGTGGGCACGGGGAGATTATACCCCCTCCCCTCTCCCCCCAAAAAAATCTCAAAAATGCCGACACCCTTCCCCCCTAAAATTCGGGGATCCTAGTACTAAAAACGCTTAAAATGGGTATTTAAGGTATATCCCAAAAAATTTTTGAGACAACCCCCACTAAAATTTCGAGCGTCGGGTATACCCCTCCAAAATCCGGGAGGCTGCTCACTTATGTTTGGCACGGCCATTTAAAATATATAATATGAGATATAATACAAAAGTTACTGCAAAATTTTTATATGCAACTTTTAAATTGGTATTCTGACGCGCTTATCCCCTACCAGGATACGGTCCACAATTGCCGTTGTATTGATGTTTTATAAATATGACGCTTGTATAGGTTATATAGTAATAGTTAATATGTGATGTATTAGCGTTTAACTCTTTATTCTGGACAAGGATGCAGGTTTAAGTCCATAATAGCCCATTTTGCGGTCAAAAGCTAGAAATAGCCTATTTTTTGCAAAGTTTATTCCAAAAACTCAATTTATTGGCTGGTACTAAATATAAAACGGGCTTAGGGCTCTGTACAGGGGCGTAGCCAGGGGTAGGGCCAGGGGGGCACGCCCCCCCCAAATGGACCCTTCGGCCCCCCCCCCAAATAAGAGGGACTAAAATTTATGATATAAAACAATTTGAAGATCAGTAAGAAAAAAATACGTTAGAAAAAAATTTTTGTATCAGTCAAAAAGTTTTTTTAACAGTTTATTACAACGACTGATTTAAAAAAACCATTATGGTTGTTCATTGAAACAAGAAGTTGTATTGTATTGTAATCAAGACAAGTAATACTCCATACTCCAATGTTCAAGGAACAATATAATCCTTGGATATGGTAGTGATATTTTAGCTTCTTGCTTCATTTCTGGGTTTGGTTTTGGAAAAAAAGTGGTTTTTTATCCATGGTTTTAATCGATAAATTCTTAATGCAATCATTGCGTGCAGTAATTTGCAATATTGCGCATGCAAAATCTTGCTCAGAACAACAATAAATAGAAAGTCGAAATAAAATGTTTAAAAGATGAATTTTTTAAAGATGAGATATTAAATTTATTTAAAATGTTAAAAAATCATTTTTTAACGCTAAGTTCTAAAAATCGCACCCAAAAAAAGCGTTTTCTGAAGATGACATATTTAAAGACATGATTTTTAAAGTCAAAGTGTGTAAGATGGCAAAAATTTTGGGAAAAAAGTTTATTTGATTTTACTACAGTAACAAATATGCAGTTGCAGATGCGCAATTGTGCGACTTTCTAAGTACAAAGTTGCTGAGAAAAATCAATGTTCCTAGTTTTGTCCTTTGGCGTATCTGTGTGTTAGTCATATTTATATATAATTATTAGTTTTAAATTCAGTGCTTTGCATTTTAAACTTGCCCAAACTTAAATCAATTAACGCAAACGCGAAGCGAACACAACTCAAAAAATGTAAACTGAGAAATGGCATAAAGCTTTAATTAGTTTTCTAACATGTTTAATTATAAAAATTAACTAAAAAACTAAAATAACCGTAAATAAATTTAATTGATTCAGTTATAAAATTTTTTAACAAGTCTTAAAGTAAATGTGAAGCGTAAACGTGAAGGTGTTACCTGAGCCAAAACATAACAAAACTAATAAAAAAGCTTTAGAGTAGTTTTTTATCTAATTTTGACTCAATTATAGGTGTTAGTATGGAAATATCTAGCATTACAAAATTTTGGGTCCGCGGTCCTGCAGCAAAATCAGAATTTGTTATGAAACCAATGATTCTTACCAAAGTTTTTCAGAAACCGGAGATAAAACGACAATATTAAAACAATTTCGAATACTTTTGGCAACTTCTGACCATTATTCAGAGCTATTTTAAGCATTAATAAGGTTTTTCATATGTAAATTTATTTCGGTTAACCAGAAAAAAAAACATTTCATAATGCATTAATTTAATACAAAAAAGCTCGTCATAATTTATTTCAAATGTTCTATTATTTGTGCTATTCTAATTTCAAAAATAATACAACAAAATGCATTTAATTTGAGAGGAACTTTGTTTCGTGGTTGGACCGCCGACCTAAATTTTTAAATGCTAGGTAGGTCCATTATTACAGCAATTTATATTTGTTATTGAATATCTACCTATCTAACAAAAATTTTTTAATGAATATATATGTTTTGAGAGTGTCTTAAACTTAAAAGGAGTATTCAGCTCCAAACTGTTTTTGTAAACAAAAAATCTTTCAAGCTATATAAATGCAATGTGATGTGAACTTTGAGGTACCCGCTTTTGGAATAGAAAATATTGATTCATAGATAGATTATGGATGAACTGCTGAATTACTAAATTCGAAGTTTTAAATAAGGTTTCTAATAACAGTTTTTGGTTCTATTTTCAAAAAATTTTTTGGGGGGCTAAAACGCCCCAGACCCCCCGTGGTTAGGGGACTCCGCCGCCCCCGAACCCCCCCTCCGTTTAGCACTTTTTTGAATAATGACAATTGTGCCCCACCTTTTCTCGCTCCGGCCCCCCAGTCAACCATTCCTGGCTACGCCC
>JASAMX010006198.1:0-35753 GCA_030248175.1 Microlaimidae sp. YZB2_3
CGTATTCCTATTTGAAGGTGTGGCCTCTGTGGATGACAAGGCGGGCCAAGCTTTTATAACTGGTGCAAGAGGTTTAGCCGTTTCCTCTGCCGTGGCGGGACAATCTGTTGTGGAGGAGCCGATAGGAGGGCTTCTGACGACCCTGCACTTAGGCGCTTACACTTGGTATTTCCCATACTAAAGAAAGCATAAACATGCATATAACATATAACAAAACTATGTATCTTGTTATAACATTTTTTAAAATAGGAAAAGTTACTTGTAATATTTTACTCTTTTGTACTTATAACTGAATAATAAATGTGACATATGTTAACGGAAACCTTAACAACTTGTCCACCAGATTATAGATATTTTTTAAAATTTTTTTTTAACAAAAAAGAAAAAAATTAATTAAGTTTATAAGTTTACAAAGGGTAATGATTATTATGGTTAAGATTATATTTTAAATAATTGTGAAATGGCAATACGCATAATTAAAAACTTAGCACTTTAAAAAAACAACTTTATCTTAGTGGATAAACAGGTTATTATAAGAATATAAAACTTTTTTATATTTAATAACTCGAATAAAACCTTTTACTTAATAGGAAAATTAGTTAGTTGAATACGCATTATTTTACAATTTAAAATTTAGGTAGAATTTTACACTTCGACATAATGTAAACTCTAAAATTTATTACACTCAGCAATTCAACAAATACAATATATTTTTAAGCAAAAATTAGGAAATACTTAAATTAAAGTTTGTTTGAGATATGGTTTCTAGGCAAAAAATAAAATGGTCTAATTCTTTATTTCAACATTTCGATCATAAACAGATCATTGTCAGGGTTTAAATATTAACAATGTAAAAACAAGGAAATAATCAACAAAGCGCGTAGTATAAAGTATAATATTTAATAAAATTATACAAAGCTGCAAATAAATAATATAAAATAAAATAAATAGATAAATTAAAATTGGTTATAGAGTGTATTTCTCAAATAAAGTCATATACACACTAGGAACAAGTTAAGACTGCGCGTTTAAACAATTCTGGTTATTTCTATTAGCTAAAATATAACAAGCCTCTTTAAAACATAACTTATTATATTTTCCTCAATACAAAGAAACTTATAAAAACTAAAACTGTGCTTAATATTACTAGTATGTAATGCAACACCTAAGGAGTTAGTGGAACTATTTACAGAACGTTTATATTCTGAAAAACGAGTTATAAAACTTCTTATAGCTAATAAAACAATCCAAATCTTTTAAACGCGCACTCGCTTAAAATGTATAAACTTGTTCTCAGTGTTTATATGACTTTACTTAAGAAATACGCTTTATAACTAATTTTATTTTATCTATTTATTTTATTATATATTTTTTGTTTGCAGCTTTGAATAATTTTATTAAATATTATACTTTAATACTACGCGTCCTGCGAATTATTTCCTTGTTTTTACATTGTTCATATTTTAGACCCTGACGATGATCTGTCTATGATCGAAACGTTGAAATAAAAATTTAGACTATTTTATTTTTGCCTACAAACCATGTCTCAAACAAAGTATAATTTAAATTACGACTCAAAAGGTAACCCCAAAAAATTTTTGTAAAAAATACAATATATTTTGCATTAATTTTTTGTAAACAGTTTTTATAAAAGTTTTTTCATTAAGACATTTTTGAGATTAATTTGGCGACAAAATTGTTTTGCTATTATAAGAACACAAACTATTATTATGATTTTTTTGTTGCTAATTCTATTATTACTACGTTTAAAACACAGATATTTAAAATAATTAAAATCTTTGTGTTGTGATAGTTGGTCGAAAATTAAAGTGGGTAGTTAGCCACTTTTAAAACTACAAGTAGGTAGTTAAGTAGTTAAACAAAATTACAAGTGTAAGGAGGTAGTAAGGAGGTAGTTAACTACTTGAAATTATAAACTAGATAGTTAAGTAGTAAGTAGTTAAGTAAGTAATATTTTAAATAATATACATTTATATTAAAGTAGAACTAAAAATATAAATTTTTAATTTGAAAAAATACTGTATCACATCTTTCATAATTACCTATTTCTATATTTTTTTGGTTTTCTGTCAGTTTTTTTATATTTAGCAACACTAACGAAACGACTGGACAGATAACATAATAAAATTAAATTTCAGGAACTTGTGTAAAGTATATATTTTGTTGTTAACTTATGTTAACTATGCTATAGGCTAGGCAAATATGAGAGTCTTTACCGGATTTATAATTATACTAAAATAAAATGAAACTTATTCATAAGTTTGATTTCAAGGCAATACAAGAAAAAATTTAAAAAAATATTTATTAATAATTTCATATAAATTCATTTTAAATAAACGATTTACTTATTTTATGAGGGCACCAAAAACTTACATTTTACAATTTTATTGGATTTTACAATGAAATTCATGTGTCAAACGGTTAACCGTAAAATAATTCTACACAACATCTGTTTGTTTTTTGTTTTTAAGAAACCACTTGAAGTAGATTCCGAAAAAGGTGCCCTATGAACGATGTCGCCTTATTTATATCATTTCGTGCGACTTGGACCAATAAAGCGAGAGAGTCCGAATTTCATTTAAGCCCCATATGCATTTCATAACAAAATTATCATTGCTTTCAAATAGTTTCTCAACAAAAAAAACGAAAAAAAGCATACATTGGAATCATTATAAACATATGACTAATACATAATTAAAAAAATCTAATCTTTGTTTTTTTTTAATTTCAATTAAAAAAACTAAATAAAAACAAATAAACTAGTAAACAAATTTTCGTTTAATTATAACTAAAAAAACAATAAAAATATTTATTTGTCTTATTATAATTTATTTCAAAAGTTGATTTTTAGCAGAGTTCAGAGACTATTAACTATAGTTTTCGCCCAAAATGAAACGTGTTCTAAGAAAATAAAGTACCATTTTTGTCTTGGTGCTATACTCAAAACATTACTATATTACAAAAAATTTGGTTTATTTAAAGAATTGCTTAGGTTTTTAACTGGGTTCATAAATTATAAAGCGTCGAATCACTGTTGAGTGTTCAGATATCGATTTTTATTTAAAAAAATCAGCATTTGCATCCATACTGTCAAAGGTGGATACTAAGATCATCCCAGATAATAATATTTTCCACCACCTTTGATACTTTGGATAGATACACGCTGGCACATTCCGTTTAAAAAACTGTGAATTTTACACAATATACAGAAGCAACTCAGAATATTAAAATTGTTAGTATAACAACACTAACTACTTGACTGACTACTTCGCTAACTACTTTCTGCCAACTTTGTACTTACTTTGTTAACTACTTGTATTAACTACTTTATTTTTTTAAAGTAGGTAGTTGAGTAGGTAGGTTTAAGAAACAAACGTAGGTAGTTAAGTAGTTAAGTAGCGAAATTTATGGTAGTTAAGTAATTAAGTTGTTAACTACTTAAATGCTTAAATAGTTGAAAAATACTGAATGACAAAAACAGCTTTTTTAACTTTTACATTTTTTTTTTAAATTTTAATATAAAGCCTAGATAATGTAGATACCTACCTTAAATGGATTATAACCGGTACGTTGTCTGGTCTGATATCGCGTAGGTAGGACGGCTCTAGGTTATCTAAAGTCCCTACTTTATCCATGTTTTCTTTACCAGCTGGAATTTTTAATGTGCTATTTTTTCCTAATATTTTGTAGGCAATTAAGCCCTAGCGTTTTGTCAGTGGGCTGTTTGTTAAATCAAAGAAAGAAATTGGCCCTTCCTTTTCAGAGGACAATGCTCGGGTCTTTATGCTGGCGTTTTTAGTTCTATTTTTTCAGAAATTGTTGATTGTTGTCATCTTCCTATTCTGCTCTATACTGGTCCTCCACTTCGACTTCTTCATCTTCTTTTTGCGGTACAGGGAAACTTGCTTCATCAACGTGTGGTTCTTCTTATGTTGGACAGTCAGCCTTTTTGGTTAATGCTAAAGTTGTATTTGATGACACGATTTTAAGCGTTTAAAATGGATAGTTTTAGGCGCCAAATTGTTGCGGTTCATAGATACTATTCTGGCCATTGGCAGATCAATTTTGACTATTTAAAATAGTTCATATAGAAGTGTTTAAACTTTTTTCCAGAATCTTTTTTTGTAATTCTTGGAGTGTATAGACTAGTTTGGAATAAGAGTTTTTAGTGTTAGGAAGAGGGTACAATAACTACTAGCGCCAATCATATGTAGAGAGAAAATTAAGAAACAGCGAGCGACTAGTACATTTTACAGTTTAAAATATCTCAAATATTTATTCGTTCAAAATCTCAACCCTATTTCTTCAAAATTTCTTAAATGCTTTTTTGGGGATTTTTAGTTTTTTGCCGCTTCGTAGGTATGGCGCTGCTGGCGCGCTTGTTTTCCAGTTTTTTAATGTTTTAATTACAGAAAATGCTTAATTTAAAAGTTTGGAATGGACTTTAAAATTACTTTTTAAATTTTGAATAGTTTTACAAGCAAGACTTTAAAAAACCTATGTAGGTTAAAAATTAGTTTAAAAGCACAAATTTCATCTTTATTTTTATTAATTCAAAATAAATGTTCAGGAAAATACTATTTTAGTGGTGATTTTAAACTATTGTGACTTTTAATCAAAAAAACAAAAATTTATTTAGCACAAACTGATATATTACAGCACTTCAACGTAGTGAAACATATTATCGTGTAGCAAGTTTTATGAAGTATAGGTTTAAACTAAAGAAACTAAGAAAACTAAGTTTTTTTTAATTTTTTTTCTTTTTGTACCCTCTCTCGTACAGTAAAGACGCTTACTGGGAACTAGTCTATAAATACACTAATTCTTCTATTTTAAAGGTATGATTTTTTGCCTTTTACTTGTAGGCCACCTTTTGAGTAAGTTGTGCGGTTGCCAAACATTATTGTGCGAATTCAAACGCTAACTGACAGTTGACATTATTTTAGTTCAATATTCTTCCACACTTAAATAAGCCTTTCTGGGTAAGTTCAGATTTGCGTCCATTGACAAGATTACGTCAAAGGGGTCCATTAAATAAAATGGTGTATCACAGACTGAATAGAAAACACTGGTGTTGAATGTGAGCAGAGAAAACGGTTACGCTTGGTACCAATCAGTCCCAGCTCTAGAAACAAAATGAGCCAAGCATTTGATTAGTTGTCTGTTGGAATTCTCACTGAGTCCATTTCCCTCTGGGTGCATAGGTGAAGTTTTGCTTTTCTGTATTCCTAAGCTTTGGCATATATCCTTTAATTGTTGATTTTCAAAACAGGTCCCACCACTGGTAAGTAAAGTATCAATCACCCCATATCGATCCTTTGCGGGAAAACGTTGCACACGGTTTAGCCTTTAGATCAGGTATTGGAAAAGCTTCAATCCATCTTGTGAGTGATTCTGTAAAAACCAATAGGTGTTTGTTTCCTTTTTAGAGGTTATAGATGTGACAAGTGGTCCTATAGTATCGGCTGTAAAACAAGTGAATTTAGCGACTGGTAACAGTGATTGCAATGGTGCTCTAGGTTTTGGAATGATTCCTTTTCTAGTTGCAAATGAGTCACATTGTTTGATGTGATGTATGACATTTTGACGAAGTCCAGCCATCAGATATTTTGTGGAATTCGTTTTTTTAGTTTTTGAATTGCCAAAATGTCCAGTAAGAATATTTCCATGATACTAATTCAAGACGATCTGGCAATGGCTTGCAAGAAACAACTAACTGACTAACTTACTAACTGTTGAACATTCTTTCCTCTGATATTTTATAGAGTGAAAAAGCTTTTCGCCATGAGGCTTAAAATTTCTTACTTATATCTTCAAATGGGGTACTTCTTTTGTATTCTGTGGTAACAATCCCTCATTGAGATACTTCTAAAGTGGTTTACATACTGGATCTCTTTTTTGTGCTGTTGGTAGGTCCTCAGTCAGCAATGCTTCATCTTCCTCTAAACCTAATGCGAACAATGGAAAAGACAGGTCAGGGTTAATTTCTACTTGGTTCAATCTATTAGTCCATCTATTTTGGTGCGACTAAGTCGTCCATGTTCAAAAGGGCAAGTTCCTCCAAAGTTCTTTTATATGTCTTCTACTTGGTAACTTTGCTGTGGACATTTCTGTGAGTGTTTTCGTCTTGGTAGTTTGTTGTGATATATTGGAGATGGTATATAGGCAATAATTAGGTCATATGCAGGAAGATAAATGTATCAAATTCTAGTGTTTTTATAAATTGTGATGTCTCAAGGATGATTATGGGTTCATGATCCTGATGAGCACCAAGTTGTCTTGAGGTTGTACCATTGCGAAAGCTGCATGCAAAGCAGGTGGGGTCTGTGCCCCCCTTGGGTTCAAAAATACATTCATATTCCTCATTTTTCTCTGGAAAATCTATTAAGATTGCGGTGTAAATGCATTCAGACCTTGCCCGAATGATTTGATCCTTTAATTTTCAAACATAAAATTCATTTTTCCACAGCTAGGCTCCTTAAAGTTTGTTTTTTTTTTAAATGGGATTGGTACACTCTTGGCGGTCCAAAGACGATTCCATTTAAAGTCAATTTTGATGTGACACAATTTTCTCAATATGTCTGTTCCTAGATTATCCATCATCATCATGCATCCAATTTTAGCAAAAGGTTTATCAGTTATATGCAGTAGTACCGTTTTCTGCTGCTTTCCCACTTGAATATCACTTATAATAGTTTCTAAGACTTTAAGTTGGCTACCACAAACAGCAATTTTTTTTGAAGTGGTCCTTGGTTGTAGTCTGTAGTTGGGAATTCGCGCAGCATCTTGTACTGACATATTGGTAAGTAACTTTTCTGTGTCCCACAGGGCTCAGAATTTTTGATAATTGAACTTGAATTGCACAACTGTTTGATGTTCGAAATCTGCAAAGGTCACTGCTTGCATAGGCTGGTCTTGTATGTTGGTTCCTGGATAGTTAAACGCTCCATAGGGTTGCACCTTGTTTTGTTTTTCTAAAAAAGTGACCTTTAAGGTATAGCACCACAGTTTGATTTTAATGGCAGGTCTTTTTTAATTAACTTTTACTAATGTAATTTACCTTGCTAATTCCTGTTTTGACATTCATTTTTTTTAAAAAAATTGTTTTTAAATTTTATTATCAATTTTTTTTATTTTTTTCATTTTTCCTTTGGCATATTTTAAATAATGAATACTTTTTTTAATTAAAAAATTAAAAATTAAAAAAAATTTTTGATGTTAAAAATATTCCCTGCAGGAGACTCTAACCTTTGGGTCCAAGGATATGAGTCAACGCTCTAACCACTCAGCTACTGGCCCATCTGAGGTTCCTTTAGTAAAAGATGGTTTTAAACAAACGTTTAAAAATGTAGTTTCTCAGCGTCAAATCAAAAAAACTTAAAGTGAAAATTAAAAAAAAAATTTAAGGAAAATTTGGAAATAGTTAGACACAAGTCTAATCAATACTTTGTATTATATTTGATTATAAAACTAATTTAGGATTTTTTTATTTGATTTTTCTTTTAAAAACATTAATTTTTTTTAATTTTCTTAAAATTTTAAATTACTTTTGACTCCAAACCACATCTAAAAATGCCCCTATTATTCGTTAACTTTCTAAAAATGCAGAAAAAACTGAGCGAATCAGATTTTTTAAATGGCCAAAAACTGTTTTTGAGCTTCAAATTCATTGAACTATATTTTAAAATAGAACAACCAGTAAACAATGAAATTATTATCATTGGATACATCATAATCTGAGCTTTCATTCGCATCTATATTTTTGTCCAACAAAAATTAAAATCTTAGTTGATATCTAATTTTTAATAAAATCGTCATAAAAGTGGTGTTCTACCTCAAAATGGGTTCTGGAATTTGGTGTGGTGGCACTGGAGGAACCATAGGCGGTTGTACAGGAACTTCCTTGCACTCTGCTGTAAACTTGTTTCTTGATTCTGGTTTGCTTATAGAAGCTCTAACAGTTGTAGGGTCTGAGGAGTTGGTTTTTGGGGAAACATGAATATCTTTCACAGTTAGAAGCAGTCTAGAGTTTGGTGCAGTGGTACATTTTTGAACAGAACTCAAAGGGTGAGTTAGGAGCTTTCCAACAGTTTTCATTACCAATATTATTAAACAAAAAATTGTAAAATTCCTTAGATGTCCTCGGTGTGGATATTTGTGAAGAACAATGATCACCAAAATAATTTTGGCATGACCACAAATGTCCATGCTTAAAAAAATTGCAAGCTAAAACTGGTAAACAATCCCAAATCTTTTTTTAGAACGTTTTGAACAAATCTTTGGGCTGCAAACTAAGAATTTTCAAATGATTGATGTCCAGCTCCAAAAAAGGCCATTATTTGGTTTTGGTAATGAACAGCTGAATAAAAGTCATTCAATGTGGCCACTCCCCTGACAGTCGTCCAAGTGTAAAATAAATATTCGTGAAATACAGGAATGTGAAGAGGAATTAAAGTATACATCTCTGGCAAATAAAATGACAACAGAGTTTAACTCGAATGCCAACTGGAAGCGACATTACTTAAACACTAAATGTTATTGAATTAATGCCAGCATTTCATATCAAATCCATTTCAAAATATTTCAAATGGTTAAAATAAAAAAATAAAAATAAAAAATACCAATTTACATCTGAAAAAATCATTTATTGTGCAGAAACATATTAAAAAAGTATGAAAAAACTATTTTCTGTCATAATATATGTTTTTTACCTTTATTTTTATATAAATATATTCATAATAGATTAAAAATTAGAGTTTTTGTATAAAACTTTGGCCCATTATATTATTATTAATTAAATTAAACTGACCTCGTTTGCTACGTTTAAATTAAAACAAAATAAAAACATACAATGTCATTCTAGCTGTAATTTCATGGACTTCACAGTGGTCGCGTAATAAAATTAATTAATTAATAAAAATAAAATGCGCATTTCAGTTATTCTTTTTTTATAATTTTTCTGCGCGGCAGCTGTTGCGACCGCTTTGTCACTTCTACAGTGCCGTTGAGTTTAGTTAAAGTTCTTAAGGATACCGAGTCTGGTGTGTAGAGGTATGTCTGATTCTTGTATCGCACAAGTAATTTTCTAAATAAGTTGCACTCAATTTTAAACAACAAGCTTAGTTGAACTATGCTTGTTGAAGTGTCTTGATAAACCATTATTGTTTGATTTTGCCATTGTACTTTTATTGGAACAAATTTTGTGCAAGTAGGGTTCATTTTTACAATAAGTAACTGCGTCTGGTGGTATAGCTTGGCATGGAAATGCCTCTAGAAGGTCATTTCCAACAGTGGAAATGATATCTAATCTGTTAGCAGTCTTCGGGCGGTTCCAGTTGGACTGTACAATATCTGAGCTTTTAAAGACCTTGTAGAGCTGATGAATTGTTTGACATTGTACCATCACAGCATATTCAAATGTAGTTTTGAGTGATTCTTTCAAAACTTTTGAAACAGCTTAAAGTTGTGATGCCAATTGGTTTTTGTTTGGGTCTTAAACTTTATTTCTATAATTAGAAGGTATTGTATTTTTGTATTTTTAAGGTCCTTTACTGAAGGACAATCCGATTTTGCTTATCGTGGCTTTTTTTATTGTTTTGATTGTTGTTGTTTGAATAGGAATCTGAGATAGACCTCATTTTAGAATATGCTGCAGCGTCTTTGGAGTTAAAAAACAAGTGTTTTTTGTAGAAACTGGTAGCATGACTTTTTAAAGGTCTGCCATACTGGTCCTTTTTGTTCTTTTCCGACTTCTGTTTGTAGTGCCCCAAACTGTGTTGAGTTGGTACCCTGCTTGAAGCTGACTAATCGCGATATCTTTTTCTGTCTGAGGATGATGAGCGGCTATAGGATGAATGAGATGAACGTCTTAAAGAAACTTTCAAGATATAAAATTGTGAGCGTGGCTCCTCTTCTTTTACAGGTTGACTGATTACTGACTTCAGTTTTTTTCCAATTTTCTATTTTTAATTTTCCTCTGTTTTTTCCACCTCATTTAGGTTTGCCGTTCCTTTATTCTTGTTCTTGTCAATTTTAGCTTTGCTCTTTGACTTCAACAATTTCTCCTTCTCTATGTTCTTTCTTTAATGCTCAGGTGCTCTAAAATCTTCTTGATCACCCTGTTTCTCATTTGGATTCTTAGACTGCGTTTGATCTTCACGTTTTTCTTCATCCCAGTCAAGTTCTTCTTTCCTGGCAATTATAGTGTTGAGAGTCTGTTCAATTTGTTTCTGTTTTTAATGAATTAGAGTCGCTTAAAGAGCATGAATGAAAGGCAACTTCAGGTTTACTAAAACTGTAGAACGTCACCAATAAGACAGAACCGCCCATTTGTAGTTCAAAAACTGCACAAATGAGCAATCAGGATTCTTCACAGGACAGCAGAAAAAGTGCTTTAGAAAATCAAAAGCACTTTTTCTGCTGTCCTGTGAAGAATCCTGATTGCTCATTTGTGCAGTTTGAATTACAAATGGGGCGGTTATCTCTTATTGGGTGACGTTCTACACTTTTTTAGTAAAAAAAACTGAACCCTTTCATTCATGCTCTTTAAGCGACTCTAATTCTTTTATTTGCATGTAAGGCTTCTCTTTATCTTTACATGATTGATCCAAATTTATAACTGTGGATTTTTGTTTGGACTCCATGACATTGAGTGTAGTTTAACCAAACAGGCTGGCTTCAGGCAATGACGCAGGTACTGTAACAGGTAGATCAGCTATGACGGGTCTACCATGGTTTCCCCTGTTTTTACAAAGGAAGTGGTTCAGTTAGTGGTGTTGAACAATATGCTGCTGGTAATCAAAGTCGCTGCATTTGAGGACTATCGCTTTTTAGCGAAACACTTATTGGTTCTGGAATAGGGATTTTTTTGTTTAGACTGACCCTTAGGTTCTTTGAGATAGCTGATCGTTTGCAGTTCAGATGAGTTGCCAAAACTTTTCTGGACCAGCAATAATTCCTATATGTACTAGCGCACACTCAATATGTTTAATTTTGTTTTTGTAGTTTGATGAAGACTTAATCAGTTTAAAGACAGGTCCTGGTGCTGTTGGATTGTTTTTTCCAGTGTTTTTATTCTCTGGATCATGCGTCTTATATCCAGGAAAAGTTGTTGTGATATGGTTTGGTTTTGTTTCCAAATTATTTTTGGTAGAGTCAACTTGTCCAAATTAGTTCTCTGGTTAACTGCAGAAAACTGGGTTCCTTCAAATAAACCTCCCCTTGGATTTGGCATAGGTGATGAAGATCTGTTTGATTTATATAGTGGAGGTTCTGAGTTGTCATATTTGAATATCAGCCAAACCAAATAAAGGTTGTTCTTAGGCTCCAAGCCCAATTGTTGTTCTGGTCTTACTGACTGTGGATGGTAAAATCGCACATATTCTGTTTAGCTTGTTTTAAAATCAAACCAATTTAATCATTATCTAGGTCTAGTAAATCTGCTGGTGCATTTTAAAGATGTGATCTATAGGTTTGAACTTTCAAGGTTACATCTGTTGTGTGACAGGGAGTCACTTGACGCAGAAATCACCATGGACAGTTTACAGTTTAGTCTGCTGATAATTGACCACTTTTGAATGTTCCTATCATCCATTTCTAAATGGCTCTGGTCCAACAGTAGGATTTTGATGCTTTCTATCCTGCTGGAAATACTGATTTCTGAAAATAAACGGTCCAGAAGAGCTTGGCACACTCTGGACCGCTTTTCCCTGTTTCTATTCTTCTTGTTTATGAGCGTCAGTAAAAGCTATTTCTACCTCAAGAGGTTGTTTGTGTGCTTTTTGGTGTTGTTAGTCCTTCCTAGAATCAGTTCTGTGCTGTTAAAACTGGTCTGTAGATCAGTTTTTATGTCGTTGCTTTTAATTGGACTCTGCTTTACGCTTGTTCAGTAGCTCTTCTGTTTTGCGGTGATAAGAAATGAGAATAAAATCCTGCAATTAAACAGAATGCTGTTGACGATGGTGGTTGTCCTCTGTGTGCTTTGTCCTAGACATCAAATCCTCTTTTTGGCTAGTATTTTTTATTGCTTTAAATTGATGATTTCTTTCCTGATCTATCTTGTTTAAATGGTCTTTTGTGTTTCTGCTAAGGTGGCTTGCTATTTCACTGATTACCTTTTTGCTGAATTCCATCCAATTCATGGCCTGCGGCTGGTTTATTCTACCCACTAAACAAGTCCACGGCGTCCACGTTTTCTGGACTGAAATTGGTGCTGAGAGGGCTTTATTTTGTGGTTGGTAGCTTTTTTTGCTGGGAGTTTGCAAACGCGTTGTGTTCACTCAGGAGGTTGGTCCTATGAGCTATAAGACATTAGTTTTTAGTTTTTCTTACAGTCCTTGGATTACTGATTCCCACATTCTGGACTAATGTGGTCATTGCTACTTGAATGTATTCTTTCTGTAAGTCGTTTTCTACCAGTTTTTTTGGGCAGCACGAGATCCTAGCGTCAACCTTTGTTGAGCATGAAAACAGGAGGCTCCTGTCATTTGATAATTTCCAAGCTGTGAACATTTGAATTTTCTGACATCCTTTTCTTCTTCAGTTTTGTCCTCTTTGCAATTAAAGCATTCATCTTGCTCACTGTGATGGCAAATGATAAAGGTTTGAGCGTCACAGTAGAAGCACCACAGGAAGTATCTAAAGACCCTTGGGCTACAATGCAATACTGCTTTACATGCTGAGCAGGTGATGGAATCCAGGCACTCAAATGTGTTGATTAATAAGTCTTAACATGTCTGAGCATAATGGCAGACCTAAGACTAAGTGAGTTTCTTGGTTTTTCTGGTCCTGAATCCGGTCCATAAGGCAGTTGATTCTTCTTTTTTGCCATGGTAACACACATTGGCTTGCTGGTATTTAAATCATTTTCTAACTGTGTATGCAGAAAAACGGCGGCGTTTACCAAATTAGGATTCCGCAATTGTGGTTGGTTTTTTTGTAAAACCTTGGAAAATTTTGGTAGACAATCCTGGAAATCAGGTTGCTTTCTATGCGAAACACTGCTTATAAGCGATTGACGATCCTCGATTTCCATCAGATTTTGCTAAATGATGAAAAAGATTTATAACTGTAGATTGTCAAAATCTAGTGGTTTTTACTGGACTACAAAGGATACTGGCAACAGAAAGTCCTTGGAATCTGAAAACTTCTTCTTGGCAGTGAAGATGGTCAGCAACAGGATCCTGTGACTTTCTTTTTCATAGTAAAGGCAGTTGGCGTCAGAAGATCTTTGAAATCATGAAAATTGATCTGGGGGGCAAAGACGGTTGGCGACAAAGAATCCTCAGAATCCTGCGACTTTCTCTGGGCAGCAAAGGCAGTTGGCGACAGAAAATCCACAAGATCTGTCGATTCCCTCTGCAAGGCGCAGTTAACCTGGGACAAAAAATTCATTAGATCTGACGATTTCCACAGCAAGGTGCTGTTGATCTTGGACCGGAAACCTCTGAATCCAGCGATTTCCACAGCAAGGTGCTGTTGATCTGGGATGGAAGATACTCTGGGTCCAACGATTTCCACGGCAAAGCGCTGTTGATCTGGGATAGAAGATTCTGTGGGTCCAACAATTTCCATGAAGAGGCACTTTTGATCTGGGATGAAAGATCCTCTGAGTCCAATGATTTTGTTTGTAAAGCACTGGCTATCCACTGTAGCAGGTTAAAAAATCTGGTTGTTGCCCTATGGTCCATTTACGGTCCTGAAATCTCCCAAGCTGCTCCCATAGCGATACCACTTCTGTTTGTAAAGCCCTTGTCGCCAAATCCCTGTCTGATTGTTCAGGTTCTACAGGTCGTAGGGCGTAGACTGGTGACTGGAACTTGACACTAAATTCTGGACTCTAACTTGAAAAACTTCAAGCTGGTGTCTGGGTCTTCTCAAGCTGGTGTAGGCTTGTTAATTTTATTATTCCTTTTTAAACGTTTTTTCTATACTCTTTTTTTAACTTGTAAGTTGTTCCTTTAATTTTCAAATATAAGTTTTAAATCACACTCCCTTGTGAATTCTTGGTGCATAATTTTTGTTCTAATGTTTAACTATAAGCAAAAAATCCTATCTCTATCTCTCTCTTTTTCTCTCTCTTTCTCTAGGCTTTGATGCATCAAGATGGTTTTTGAATAAATTAAAACACTTCCTTTGCGGGGCTTTTGGTTTCGAAATACAATACCACATAAAAAAATATTTTAATAATGTTTATCTGGCCTTTTGATTTTCCTTTCTCTTGTTATACTCTATTTAACACAGAAAAAAATTAAGCTTTTATAATTCTAATTTAACTTTAATTTTTACACTAATTATTACTATTGTACTACCCAATTGTTTTGCTTGATTTTTTTTATGAGACAGGCATTTAGTCTTGAGACATAGGAGACATTTAGTGCACTGAATTTGCTTCCGTACTGGCGTTTACTCTATTTACTACTTTTTAAACTTTTTGAGACATATGAGACATTTAGTGCACTGAATTTGCTTCCGTACTGGCGTTTACTCTATTTACTACTTTTTAAACTTTTTGATCTATCTCCTTTTTTCTATACTTTGTGTGTACTTGTTTTTTTTCTGTACCTAGATTAACTTTATATTTATTTCTTTATTTTGTTTTAAGTTTTACTTGTCAGTTACAGGCTACACCTAGTGTACCTAATTTTCTTCTGTATTGACAACTAATTTATAATTTTTTTGGAAACGGGCTACACTTTTTATGTACTGAATATCCTTCGTTTTGTACTTTTAATACTGCACGTTTAAATTTTTAACACTCAAAATTCACACTTGAAAATTTTTTTCTCTAATTTTTTTGGGTACAGGCTACACTGACGGTATACTTTATTCTCTTCTGTACTGATAATAACTAGTTTACTCAATTTTTTAAATTTTTACTCTTCAAGGCAAAAGCTAACCATTATACTTATATGGCAACAAGCCTCATGTGCATAAGTGCACGCTCCTTACACCCGCTGATTGGTTAAAGGCCCACTAATAGTTTATTTACCCATTACAGTATTGATTAGAAAATCTAATAAGAGATAAGGTTTAATCTCAGATTATATTGTTAATTTACGCATATTTTTTAATCACCTCTGGAGGTGGATTAAGAATTTGCCGTTTTTTTAGCAAATCTTGAAAAAAGTTACTTTAATCTGAGATTAAGTTATTAACTCCATTAACTTAGATTATTCAATCAATATGGTCAGTATTTTTATTGTGTTTCAACAGTCGCTAACCTCAGAGTAACTTTAATAGCAAACAAAAAAATGTTTGTTTAGTTAGCTGAACATACTTAAATTTGCAGCCAAACAAAATAATAAAACTAAAAAAAACATAAAAATCATGTGTTTCTGTGCTTTCCCAAACACATAATGTACAAATAAACATAATAGTTGCACGTCATCAGCGGGGGCTATTATACTTATGTTACTATTAGAATAAACTACTAATTTATTTTATAAATCTTTTAAAAATTTTTACATTATTAAATAAATAAATTAAATAAATATACTCAAAACTACAAAACGTTAAGCACTAGTTATATATTTTGAAATTTTGACAGAATTTTTTTTATAAAATTACTAAATGAAACGATCAAGCTTAAATTATATATGGTTAAATTTCATTTAAAACTGTTGTTTTTATTTGAAGTGATTTTTTTTCTCTTTGCAATGAAAAAGGTTATATAACGCAACAGTAAAAGACTTTTTTCTTGTTCTATTACATCACTACGTATGATTCATGGCAAACACTTGGGGAATATGCTCTGACTCAATTAATGATGGTGAGAAGGGTATTGACACTTGCAAATTCTGCTGTAACCCTTTCCATATTAGATGTACAGGGCTAACAGAACTAGCATTTTCTAAGCTTGCGCCAACTGTAGCTATCGCTGCACTGTGTGCTGCCAAGCTTTGCGCCGGCTGCCTTCCCAAGTTGGAACATTGCAAAAGCGGTTATTAACATTGAAAGAAAATGTGTTTGAAAACTCGGTAGAATCTTGCAGCGTGGTTACTGATTTGGAAAGGGATTCTCAATCAGAGGAACCGTTCCAGAAACAGAAAGGACGCTATTGTCACCGTAAGTCAGATGGAATTTCCAAGTCTGAGCTAGCCGCCGTGGTTTGTCCATTAATTGAGGAGGAGCAGGAAAAGAAAGCTAACGACAAGCTGCTGGTTCCGGGTTCCAACAAGGGGTTCCAGAGGTAGACTCCCAAGAAGCGCTTTGGACTATGATGTACGGTATTTTATTTGCGATTTTTTACTGGATTCCTCCAAAGCCACTGGGAATTTTTTCCATTCGGTAAATTAAGTGACCAATTTCCCAATAGGCTTTTGAAGGTGCGATTCGAAAGATCCGCTGACTGAAATTCTGTTTTGAATTGCTCTTAAGTGTCGCGTACTTACAGTCTGTTTGTTGCGTACTCACAGAATATATATAAGACCAAGTTACACACTTGCCCAGAGAAAACGGATTAAGGAACTTTATCATGAACGTGATAATTTGGGTGCAGAAAACTAATTTGTTTTGCGGGAGGGTTTATCACCTAACGCCTGGAAGGGTTGCTCCTAAAACCAATAATGCAATGCTTAAACCAAAAATGGCAATTTCTCTTAAAAATAAGTTAACTACTTGCAGCCAATTAAAGGTACAAGATTAGGATTTAGGTTGCAAAGATTTAGTCTGCAAATATTTTAATGCCCAAAGTTTTGGTAATAAATTAAATGAGCCCTGCGCAATTTTTTGCGAACGTACTTTTGATTTACTGTTTATTTCTGAGACTTGGCTGGATTCAACTTTTTCTAACAATTTACTCTCGTGTAATAATACTTATAATGTGTGCAGATGCGATCGCAACGGTAAGCAAGGAGGTGGTTTGGCCATACTGGCAAAGCAAATCTAGAATCAATTGCTTTGGACGTAATGGTTTGTAATAATACATTAAGAATTGTGGGCCAATACAGATCTCCTTCTTTTACATCTTGTAAAACAGAAATTGACAATATTTTGCTTCTTTCAGAATTAAACACGTTTTTATCTTCTTGCGAGCATAGTTCAATATTTGTAGGTGATTATAATTTCCCCCATATAAATTGGGAGGTCCCAAATTTATCAAAAAACGACTTGCTTCATAACTTGTTTTTAAATTCTGTAAATGAGTGTGGCTTTTTCCAATTTGTAGACTTTCCTACCCATGATAGCGGCAATATCCTAGATTTATTATTATCTAACCAACCTAATATTATAAGTGGATTAAATATCTCTGAACCTCTTTCTTACAGTTGTGATCATGCATCATTTATTTTTCAAATAGATTTTGTTTGCCATTTAATCAGCCGCCAAAAATATTAAGCAGAAAATAAGAAACTACCGATCATCTGATTTTAAAAAAATCAAAATTCACTGATTTCACAAATTTGAATTCAATTGATTGGTCTCAGGTTATAAAAAATTCTTTTGATGTTAATGACTTGTATAATAAATTTCATAAAATTAGTTTGGATTGTATAAATACTTCTGTATCAAAAAAATTTATTTTTAAGAAAAAGTTTATTTCCCTAAAAATATAAAAGCACTTCCTAAAGAAAAGAAAAGGTTGTACCGACTTTCAAAAAATAGTAGGTTTGCTAAAATAGATTATGAAGCTTGCGATAAGCGTTACAAAAAAGACGCAATTGGTAGCAATAATATAAGAAATTTCTATAGCCATGCTAATAAAAAAATGAAACAAGAACATTTTGAGATAGGGCCAATTAAAAGAAACGATGGTAGTTTGCGTCTAAATGCTAAAAAAATGTAACATTTTCATTGAATTCTTTTCGAGTGTATTTACTATGGATAATGGAATATTACCAAAATTCCAACCACAAGTAAACGAAAATGTGTGCATTAGCAATGTTTTATTTCCGGTTTATGAAATTGAAAAAAAACTTAAAAAATTGCCTAAAAAATTTTTGAGGACCCCTAATGACATACCTGCATATTATTTTTCAGAACTTAGTGATACATTATCTATTCCTCTTGCGCATATATTTGAGTTATCAATGGAAACTGGCAGCGTGCCAGATGTATGGAAAGATGTGTTTGTTTCTCCAATTTTTTAAAAAAGTAAAGCATCGTTAAAAGAAAACTATAGAGGAATTTCTCTCACTTCTGTTTGTCTAGACACCATGGAAAGTATGGTTAATGATACTTTACTTGATTATTTATGTAAAAACAATCTAATAACCAAAGAACAATTTGGTTATCTTGCCGGTAGATTTGTAGGCTTGCAACTTTTATCTTTACTCTCAGATTGGCTACTCTCTTAACCCTTAGCATTAAAATTCTAATAAAGACAGCTATTTGATTACCGCAAAATTTATTTTTTACGAAAAAGTTTGCGCTATGACGAAGAAAATTAGGCGCCAAATTTACATAGAAGCTTTTTTTCCGTCACATCTGCAGAAAAATCTGCGCTCCAGCGCAAAATTTATTTTTGAATATTGAACTTCACCAAAAACGCGCCATTTTTGTATACTTGCTTCTGAAAACTGTCGTGAATTTTTTATTAATATTATGAAATAGCTATTAATGAATTTAAATATAAAGTTCAAATTATTAAAAAATATGTTTTGAAATAAACCATTTTAAAAATTCTATGATCACTGAATTTTAAAGTAAGTCTACTTTTTTAATCAAAATCAATGTTTTCAATCAATGAATCAAATAATGCGTTGCCAACGTAACTTAAAATATTTGTGGTTTTAAAAGTTTTCTAAATTTGTTTATCACGGTTAAAACTGAAGTATAAGTTCAAAAGTTTGTTTAAAAGTTTAATACAATTAAAATAGTTACTGTATCTACTAGTTTTTATTAAAAATAATGGGTTTATAGTAGGGATCGAAAAGATTAATTGAAACCTTAACTGAAACCTTAATCGATACTAGTTTTTTAACTAATTTAATCTTAATTGAAACCTAAATTTTAAATTAATTTAATCTTTAATTTAATCGAAATTATCGAATTTAGTATCGATATAGGTTAAAATTAATATCGATATAGGTTTCGATTAATTTAATCGAAACCGGTTTCGATTAAGATTAAATTAAGGTTTTGATTAAGGTTTCGATTAAAAGTAGGCAGGTTATACCACAAAACAAAATGGATCAAGCACTTACACACACGTAAAACTAAGAGGTCAGTACATATGTACACGGTGAACACGCTGATTGTTTCCTAAACAAGCGTAACACACACCGCTGAAGTCTACAAACCGAATTATTTTGCGTTTTTTTTATTTATTGTTTTATTTATTAATATTTATTTATTTATATTCTTTTAATTAGTTCATAAATAATTTATTTAGCTGAATTATTAGTTAGTGAATTAAGTTGCATTTAGTTTTTGATTGTCCCGCAAATTGTATAGACTAGGTTTAATCATTTAACTTTGAGATGAGACAGTGGCTGTTGCGTGTTACACATAATAATGTAGTCATAACACGTTTAACGGCCACTTTCATAAGTTAGCTGTGTCCTGGTTTCTCTACTAACTTCGCCCTTTTACTGAACACCTTAGTGTGTACATTTCAGGCATTTCAATGATTATGAGCTTAAATAGGCTGTATATATTAAAGAAAAATACACAAAATATAATAATCGAAACCTTAATCGAAACCTAAAATATGGCCTGAAATTAATCGTAATTGAAACCTTAATCGAAGTTATTTGGATAATCTAATCTAAATCGTAATTGAAACTAAAATTAGACCAATAATCTAATCTTTAATTTAATCTAAACTACCAATCGGTTAATTTTCAATCCCTAGTTTATAGCATAATAGGGCAAGTTGGTCAGAAGTGGAGGGGGTTAAACCTAGATTAAGGGAGGCGGACTAAAATCCGAAAAACGCTTTACCCATATCGATTTTCAATTTTAAAGGAAAAATATGTAAAATAGCTAATTCTAGGTCAAAAAGCCCTTTTTATTGCATTTTTGAGCTTTTTCTTTTTACTTTTAGTTAATTTAGTTTACTTTACCTTTACTTTTAGCTTTTTACTTTTAGTTAATTTAGTTTACTTTTAGTTTTACTTTACTTAAAGGTACAATCACGCATGCGAAAATAAAATGTTTTTTTGTTAAGTTTACACGAATCTGTATTTACACTATTTCAAAGTCTAATGCATTTCCTTAAAGCAGAAAAATTTAAAGGTGCACTGCGGAGTTAAACTTTTTTTTCGATTTTGTTATTTTTTCTAAAAACCTTACCCCTGCCCCCAATAGCCCACAAAAATTTTTTCAACAAAATTTCTCCAGTGGTTCAGGGGTTATGACCCCCCCAAAATGGCGTTTCTCGACAATTCTGTACGTGAAAGATTGCTCAATAGGTATAACGGATTAAGTTACAAATTAAGTTAAGTTACAAATTATGCACTGAAGAAAGCGGCTATTTTCTACTTTAATTTGCGACCTTGATCGTTAAGATTGGTGCCGTAATTCGCGATTTTCTCGTTAAAAAACCAAACGACAGCAGTGATTTTATGAAGTTTGCCCAACTTTTTTTTCTTTCACTTCGTGTTTTTAGCGAAAAAATGGCGGGTTTTTTGTACGGGAAACGCAATATCTCTAGAAATACAGCACTAAGCTTAACAATCAAGGTATCAAAATAAAGTAGAAAGTAGCCGCTTTCTTCAAGTGCACGATTTGTAACTTAAATTGTTATACGTTTTGAGCAATCTTTTACGTACAGAATTGTCAAAAAATGTCCTTTGGGGGGGGGTCATTACCTCTTAACCACTGGAGATATTTTGTTGAAAAAACTTTTGTCAGCTATTGGGGGCAGTGGTAATGTTTTTACAAAAATTATCAAAATCGAAGGCATAAAGGTTGACTCCACACCTTTAAGCTTTTGGCTACTTGCGTGTTTTTCAGCAAAGTTTTATTAAAATTCGTCCGCTATTAATGATATATAGTTATTTAGGATACCCATACTTTAATTTTAAGGTTTTAAGTTTTTGTTTTTTCAGTTCAGCAAAAAAATATTTTGAAATAATGCTATATAATATAATGAAAATTTTTATTTGTCATAAGGATGCGCCTCCCTGATTTATTTGTAGGTGGTGGGGAGAGTTAATTGCAGGTGGGCTGAGCAGTCTTTGTAATTTTAAAGGTAAACCTCAAAATAAAATGCGGCCGCTTAAAGCAGCCAAAATATTTAAGGAAGGAATCTCCAAAAAATAAAATTCTAGCATTTTTTGTAATTACAACCACTTAAAAAAATTTTTGGAGGGGTTGTTCGGGGTACCCCAGAATTTTAGTAGAGGATGTTTTGGCAGTTTTGAGTTTTTGAGATTTGTGCGACGGGGCGGCTTGGTGTATAATAAACTCAACGCCCTCCTGGGACTAACTGCAATTGTTACTAAGATTGGAGAAGTCGGCGTGTCGTCACTTTCAAAATTTAAACTGCTATGGCCCAAAGTCCGTCCCAAAACCCTTCCTCCCCACTTTTCTTCGTGCTCGTGTACTCATATTGTGTTTTATTTGATGACCATAGTTGATAAAGACCAGAGACTTGATAAAGTTCAATGGCCAAAAAAACGTTTGATTAAGTTCAAAACTTATGTATTACGTTTACTCATTGTCCAGAATTATTTAGCATATTTAAAATGAATCGCATAAATTTAATGAGCGCAGAATTTATTTTCAATACGGAGCAGACTGATTGCATGTGAATTGTGCATATGCGCAAAGCAGTCTGGGACTTATTTTCTCAAAAAATTTTGCGCTGTTTGAAAACACTCTGATTCGTTTTAAATTCGCAAAATAAGTCTGCACAACGAGTAAATTTTTTAATTTATGTTGCAGACTAAGGTTAAGAGAGTAGATGCGTTAGAAGCTGGTAAATTAATAGAAATTTTGTATATTGATTTCGCCAAAGCTTGTGACACAGTTAGCTATCCAAAATCACTTCTAAAACTTGAGGCATATGGGATTAAATATGAATTATATAATTGGATTAAAAGTTTTTTAACAATGAGACGGCAAAGAGTAGTTTTAAACTCTTATTCAGATTCTGAAAATGCTTCAAATTGTGTCTTTTCTGACTATACCTACGTTCAAAACGGGGTTCGTCAGGGCGGCCTGCTGGCATCGCTTTTATTCTTAATTTATATAAATAATTTACCTGAAAGTTTAGGACCAGAAACGGATGTAAAGTTGTTTGCCAATGATGCAAAAATGTACATGGTCTATAGCAATTTTTTACAAAAACACCAATTTCAAGCGTCTTTAACTAATTTTTTCAAATGGACATCTGATTGACAACTAATCATTTCTATTTATAAGTGTAATACTGTAACAAGTAAACAAGGGACAAGCCGGTATTGTGGACTTGTAGCCTGGTACATGTGTCACTTGTCATCTTATTACCTAAAAACTCGGCATTCTTTACTGTTAATAGCTCAGGTAGAGTAATTAAATTAAATAGAAAGATGCACATAATCAATTATGTAACTTGACCTTGGATGCGTGGGGAAATTTTATGACACACCCTCTTGACCGGGGGGGGGGGGGGTTGGGTTGCGGTAAGAGGAGTTCAGCCGGAGAAGGGTTCTCTGACTCTTCAAAAAGTTGCAGTAAAAGACAATGTCCGATCTACTGCCATATGTAAGGGAAATCCAAGCTTCATTGAGGGAAAATTTAACCACTCAGTAATTTACGCCGTGAAATATGTCTGTGTTGGGGCGAAAAATTAAGGGCGATTTTGACAATCCACCCGTTCAAAAATAACAACATGTTTCAGGCTGTAATCCAACTTTACCAATGGATGCTAACATCATTAGAAAGGTAAAACAAATAACTTAGCCACGAATATGTTTTAGCCATGAAACAATAAAAATACCGGTGTGATTTTGGAGCTTTGGGTATGAAGTCTGAGGTATCAGACTTTTTCAAATAATGCCGCAGAAATGAGTAAACACTCGGTTGATTCCAATTAAGAGAAATAAACGCCGAGGAGAAGGTATTTATGAGTTGAAACCAAGAAGTAATAAGTTAGAAATTAAATGGAGTAAGGCAGACTTGAGATTTGTCAAGTCCTGCAAAAAGTTACTTCAAGACCTCAACTTGGGTGGGCTTGAAAAATAGCGGAACTACCAAACAAGTAAAGAACAGTAGAAGTAATGGGTAAATACTTTTTCCAGAGTTTATTTCTCAATGAAACGTCAAAAATACTAGGGTATTTTGGATTTTTAAAATTAGGGAAAAATAGAGGGATTGGCAATGGAAAAACCTCGTGCTTTTTTGTGTCGTATAAGACTTTTTAACTGTGCTGTGATTATGCTTATGTGAGCCTTAAGCTCAGTACATGTTGGAAACAAGTTTACGTAAAATAAAAATATGTGCTACGCTGGCGATTACTCAGCGCGCTAATTAAGTTGTTTACACAAGTTACACTATAGATTTATTACGAATTTTTACGCAACAACAACAGACCGCGTTGCGGTAATGAATTAGTACTTATTGGCATTATTACACAACAAGAAATTTGAGCAAAATTTAGTAGAATCTTAGTTGAAAGACGTTTTAGATGCAATTTTAATTATGCGCAACGGCCATGCTTTTAGCTGAAAAAACAAGGTGAAGTTTTAAATATAAAAAAACATTAAGTGAGTGTTAACGATTGGAGTAGAGGTCTTAATAAGCAATTTAAACAAAATTTGTTTTATAAATAAGTTTACTTTTGTTTAGAAACTTGAATACAACACTAATTAGAGCTTTTGAGTATGACTATACTCATCATCAGTAATACATCTAAATAAATATAATATTAAAATACAATTTAAATTAAATATATTACAAAAAAAAATTAGTTAAATAGACAAAAAGTACATAAACTACATAAAATTAAAAAATTAAAATATATAAATTAGATTTATAGCAGAAAAAAAAGAAGTAGAAAACTACAAATAAATATTAAAACGCGCAGATAAAAGCGTTAAAATAAAGACAGATAAAACATACAATAGGATAAAAAAGTAAACACAGATAAAGATGCAGAAAGGTCAAATAAAACTGAAACATCAAAAAACATCGTTATGGGAAAAACAAATAAGACAATGCGTACTACACAAAATTATTTTAACCTAAAACAAAACCAAATCCATACTAGAAATATTTTTATTTAAAACTGGTTTTTCTACTCTTATACAAAAACTTTCTTTTAACTTAAGAGAAAACTCATTAGAAGCAGATGAAACTATACTAAAATTATTAAGACATGGTAAAACTGAACTTGTACATGATAAAATATGGTCATAAACGGCTGACTGTTTAGCTAGAATAGATCGCCCCGTTTTAGCTGAAATACCAATGTGTTCTGAGACTCTGGTAGCTAGATGACGGACCGTTTGGCCAATGTAAGTGGAAAAACACCCACTACACTAAAATTTATATACCACCCGAGATCTCAAACACAATGGAATTTCATCTTTGAAAGAAAAGTAAACAGACAGACGATTAGACAATTTATATACAACCCTAAGACTAACCTGAGGCAAAACAGAATTAAATAATTTTCTAAGTTTCTTACTAAGACGTGAAAATGAATTAATGCCAATATAAGGTAAAACAATAACTACTAATTTTTTCTCAACAGATAAAACTAAAGACTTTTTATTACTAAATATTTTAAACAAAAACCTCCTAATACAAGAATCAATGAAATACAAAGGGTAGCCATTCTTCATTAAAAATTGCTTTAAAACTTGTACCTCAGAATGAAACTTAATATAAGAACTACATAACATATAAGACCTGTGCAACAAAGTTAAAACAAGACCGATTTTAAAACTCATAGGAATAAAACTGTCAAAGTTTAAATACACACCACTGAAACTTGGTTTCCTATCAACTGAGGTGCTAAAACTATCATTTTCCTTAGAAACAGACATATCTAAAAAGAGTAAAACACCATTACGCTCATTTTCAGTAGTGAACTCAATAGAATTATGTTGTAAATTTAGATACTCAAGGAACTTAGGCACGTGAGATTTAGACTTAAATATGATAAAACAGTCATCTACATAACGACGGTAGAAAAGAGGCTTGAAATCTGGCGGACAATTATCCAACCATTTTGTTTCATGATAAGACAGAAAAATGTTGGCTAAAAATGGTCCTAAAGGGGATCCCATGGCCACACCATCTCTTTGTTGATAAATATTCGATCCAAATAGTAATATATTGTTTTGAACAGCCAGCTGTATAAAAAATAAAAGGTCAGTTTTACAGGTAAAACCACTAGGACAATTATCAGTTCCAAACAAACTATCTGCACAAATTTTTACAGTTTCTGTTAAAGGAATGTTGGTAAAAAGGAATTTGATGTCAAAACTGGCCATGAAAACTTCATTAGAAAAAACGTCCAAATTTTCTATTTCTTTTTCAAACGAAAATGAATCTTTGATAGTATATTGGTTGTTGGAAATGGGATATAAAACTGGAACCAAAAACTTAGCTAAATTAAACGTAGCAGTCCCAATAGAAGATAAAATTAGACGGAGGGGGCATCCTTGCTTGTGAATTTTTCCTAGTCCATACATTCTGCCCGGTTGTGACCCAAAAGGTGCGATCTTTTCATATAAATCTTCAGAAATAATTCCTCAGCGTTTAAATTTTAAAAGAAATAAGCAAATATTTGTTCATGGTTTGAAACAAATGTAAAACAGCCATTAGATGCATTGGGATTAATATCAATTTTTGAGGATTTTGAGGAGTCAGATAAAATAGTAAGCATTTTCTCATTATAAGAAGTTCGATCCAATAAAATTATGGAGTTCCCCTTGTCAGATTTATGAATTAATAAACCCTTATGAGAAGGGGAACTCCATAGTTTTATTGAATCGAACTTCTTTTAATGAGAAAATGCTTACTATTTTATTTTACCTCAAAATTCTCAAAAATTGATATTAATCCCAAGTTTTTGTAGAAGAGTAGAAAAACCAGTTTTAAATAAAAATATTTCTAGTATGGATTTGGCTTTGTTTTAGATTAAAATAATTTTGTCTAGTAGGCATTGTCTTTTTTGTTTTTCCCGTAACCATGTTTTTTGATGTTTCAGTTTTATTTGACCTTTCTGCATTTTTATCTGTGTTTACTTTTCTATCCTATTGTGTGTTTTATCTGTATCTTGTCTTTATTTTACCGCTTTTATCTGCGCGTTTTAATATTTATTTGTAGTTTTCTACTTCTTTTTTTCTTTTCTGCTAAAAATCTAATTTATATATTTTAATTTTTAAATTTTATGTAGTTTATGTACTTTTTGTCTATTTAACTAATTTTTTGTATACCTTTTTGTAATTTATCTAATTTAAATTGTATTTTAATATTATATTTATTTAGATGTATTGCTGATGATGAGTATAGTCATACTTGAAAGCTCTAATTAATGGTGTCAAGAATAAACGTTTTATCTTACGTTTTAATTGCATTACTACAATTCAGATTTCTCAAAGGAAAATCAATTGCTGAATACTAGTACTAGTACTGCGGAAGGGAGTTATTGACAACTCCCTGCCGAAGAGCTATTTCACCTAGCTAACTTAATACTGTAGCGGGCGCACAAGGGTCAAGCCGGTAATTGAGGGTCTTGCGGCCTGTACATGAATTCACTTATTGCGCTTGTTATAAAAACGATTACGGTATTTTACTTGTAATAGCTCAGTTATAATTTATGACCCAAAGAAGTTTGCACGTAAGAACTTTTTTGATTTGACTTTTGTGTAATTGGGAAACACACGACACACCTTCTTGACCCAGAGGTCAAGTCAGTTCATGGAAGAGGGATTACAGTAGGGCTATAAGTCAGAGACTTCTCTCCAACTTTTCAAATATAGAAAATAGAGGGATTGGCACAAGGCTTGGATTCCGTGGTTTTATGTGTCGTCTGGGATCTGTTTGACTATGTTTTAGGTGTGATTTTTGGTTATATTTAAACTAATGCGTGTTATACTTGAATTGATGTAATTTATGGGCGTATGCTGCTTTGGCAGACTGATTTAATACGGCGATAAGTGGTTTACACAAAATTTACATTATATGTTTATTTACAAAGTTACACAACGGGAACAGACCGCGTTGCGGCAAGCAATTGAGTAAAAGATTGTATTTACGTTAGTAGATTTGAGCAAAATTAGTAAAGCAAAAATGAAAGACTAATTTAAGCGCGGTTAAAGGTAAGCGCTGTGACTACAGTTTTGGTTGAATAAAAATACATTTTAAATTTTGGATTAATTTTTAAGATTTCAAAAACGTTTAGGCTAGAGGTCTTGGTTAGCGAGTTGTTTGTATTTGTTTTAGAAAAAATTTACTTATTTTTAAAAATTTGTTACAACACGCAAAATGGTGAAGGACGATGTTGACAACGCCCCGCCAAAGTGTTATGTTACCTAGCTGACTTATTACAAAAATTGAACTAATAGGCTAAGCTATTAGTATACGTGCAAGTTTCTTTAATAAATACCTGTACCAAACTGTTGTGTCGTTGCCATTCCGCCATTTTATGGTCAATAATTTCACCCTAACTCAAGGAGTTATTTTAGTCAGCCGCTAAAATGACTCCACTTAACACAAAAATCCTACCTAAGTTGGCCGTAACTAACTGCAGCTTGTTGGCATCTCAAAGTAAATCACAGTAAAACTAGGTTAAAAATATAAATACCTAGGCCGGGACTGCCAGCGAAATGGTTCCAAATCACAACGGTAGTATGGCGATCAGTAAATTACGCGCCTTACAATAACAACAGAACCTTTTTACTGCCGGTACACGGTAGGGAGCCTTTTTACTGCATGGAACGATTTAATTAACATATGTGGCGACAAAAATTTGAATATGATAAAAACGCGAATGAAAGCGGGAATGGCGACTTATAAAAAGCGATATTATATTTTACTTTATTTACCTAAACTACCGCACGCCATCCGCCACACTTCCCCCACCAGTCCGTAGCTGTCCCCAGCTAAAGGTCAGCAAACAGACAGTGGCGGAAGTGCAGTGCACAAATACACAATTACAAACAATTACAAGTAACAATTATAAAAACAAAAAAAAGTAGAGAATTTTACGGTATCACAATACATAATTAAAGCACGGAAATACAATTATGACAAGTAAAAAATACACGTAACGAGTGTGAAGTATCATCGGATGGCATCGTTGGTTTGTAGCTTGAGCAAATAAAATTATTGAGTCTGTATCACTTGAATTAATATTTTTTTCTAAAAAAAGTTTTTGGAGAGACAAGTACTGAATAGAAATTATTGCTTGTAGATGACAGAGTGAAGAAAATTTTTATTGTTTGTTCGTATCTTAAGGAGGCCCGTCCTGACTGTCACTATCTTCACTATTTAAAGGTCCGCCCCCGATTACAGGAGCAAGGGCCTCCTCATAAATTTATTCCATCTCTTCCTCTGCCGGTTGATCGGTTGCGATCTGTTGTACCATCGGAATGCGACCTGGTGGAAGGTTCTGGGAAGTACTCGTTATACTCGCAGAGGCCTGTGAGGTTGTGGCCTTTGCCTGGGTGGTTTCTGCCGCAGACACTACAGGACTGGGAGTGGTATTGGCCAACGCCAAAGCGGCGTTGGGTGGTGGCCGGGCTCTGTGTGTTTTGACCGGGACCAGCAACAGGTGCTGCTCGTCTGGGTCGCGAACCACTACCCACGGTTTGGGGCGCGAACGTTTGAGGAACACAGCGAGTTTCTTGGTTAATGTTGGAATATCCCCGGCGCGTGTCTTGAATACGCTGCAACCAACGTTGCTTCTGTTTCTCCTGTTGTAGCAGCGGAAGACAATGAGGGTGTGTGCACTGAGGCTGGCCGCAATGACGACCTGGCGGCAGTTGTCCCATATGAAACAAGGGATTGGCTAAATTAAAGCAAGAATAAATAAAAAATTCAAGGATTGCCTTCGCTACTGTACCCATACCAATAACATACATACTAATTATTTACACATTTTGACAAAATTATATTAAGTATGAATAGGTACAAACACAAATATATGTTAGTAGAAAGAACCTAAGTAAGAAAATTACGAAAAAAACTGACTAAAGGAATAGTAATTAAAGGTACTAAACAAATATAAGGAAAATGAAATACTAAAGATTTTTTTAAATAGTAACAATTAATTAATTAGAGTTACAATTAACACAAATTATAAAGGAGTACAGTAGTTACAAACAAATATATACTGAGTACAAAACAGTAACACTGTTAGCCAAAGGATTTGCAAAAATGGCTTTTAACTTGTATGACGTTGCAACCATGAAGTTGCATTAACCGTTTAATTTAAAGTTTTAAATTTAAAGTTATTGGTATGACAAGTAGTGCAAGGTTTTATTTCGTTATGCGAGTACGTTATGCTGTCGTGTGATTTTGCACTGTTATATTTCAAAACAAATAAGAGAAAAAAATAACCTAACAACCTAAAGATCCATGTATATCTTCAATTTCAATTCATAACGTACTTATTTCATTAACAATACAACATTTATATCTTTATTATATCGCAATTTCCGTGTGGTTGGACAGTACCACTCTAGCGCGCTTGTTTTGTACATAATATTTGTTAATTTTTCGTGTGCACTTTTCTTTAATACTTTTCAACCTTTATACCTTTTTTACATATTTTGGTGTATGCTTTTTTAAAAACATTTTCTTAAAGGTAGGGCCCATTAAGTTGTATTCCTTTGAGATGGGCTGATCAGACCCAGGAATAACCTCACTCAATAAATTTTACCTTTTCCATGTTTGCATACACAGATTCCAGTCTTCACGTCTCAGTCTTCACATCGGTTTTTTAGGCGGTTATGCGATTTTATTTTTGATATTTTTATTTTATTTTAGTATTTTGATATATGCGTGTAATAATGTGTTGAATGCATGTGGTATGTATGTACTTGAGTAATTATTATTTAAACAAAAGAATGTATGCGTTTGACAGCATCAAGGAATCTACAGTGTCGTTTTTAAATGTTTTGAGTATCACATCCATTGTAGTAGATAGTTGAGGTGTGGTTCAAGGCTTATTTTTGGGAATTTTAGCGGTGTTATTATTTTACAAACTTGAAGTTCAGCACATTTTTTTGGCAACTTTTTTGGCGATTTCAGAGGTGTTTACGGCAATTTTTATTGGACCTTTTGGTTTTAGACGTACCCTTAGGTTTTTCCAATTGTATACAGTTCAATTTTTCAAAATTTTCTTTGAATAATTTGTTTCCAGGATTTTGTATTTTAAATTCCGTTTTTCTGTCCACACCCTTGTTATCGCTGTTTTGAAGGTAATCAATTTCGCATTTTGGTTCAAGATGAGTGTTGGCGATGAAGTTCGAAGAGTCGCAAAATGTAATTAGTTTTGCCGGTGCTTTACATGCACGTGCAGGTTGCACGCGTCGTTCTGACTTTGTAGTGTCGACTCGAGGTGTATATGGTTTAAGTCGTTGAAAATTTACCCATTCTACCTTTTGTGGATCGTCAGACAGAAGCGTTATTTGTCCAATACCTTTCGTTAGGTCGATTTTCAGGACTTTATATGGTCCCGTCCATCTACTAACGAGTTTAGCGCATTCAGTAGGTTTAATAGCCGGATTATATTTAAGGACAAGGCTATCAATTGCAATAGGTTTTTGCGTGCGCTCTTTTATCATAGTTACGCTTCTGACGTTCCTGTGCTTTGGGCAAAACTTGTTTGAAAAGGTCACGAGCTTGGGTCATATCCACTCTTGCATGGTCCAGATAATTGTCTTCATAGTCAACATATGGTTAGCGAGCCAACTCAACTTCACATCAATGGGTACCCGCATGTCACCGCCAAACATCAGATAAAAAGAACTTTCACCAATAGATTCTTGTGGTGATCGATTGTAAGCACTCCTTACAAACGGTAGTGCAAAGTCCCAGTCATCATGATGCTCGTTGACATAGGGAGTAAGCATTGCTGTCAATGTACGATTAAATCGTTCAGTAAGCCCATTTGTTTGTGGGTGGTATGCAGTCTTGAAAATTTTCTTTGTGTCGATAATGTCTCACAACTGAACTAATAGTTGACTCTGGAAATTAGTACCTTGTTTGGTAAGAATCTCCAAAGGACAACCGTGGACAGTGACTATTTTTTCAAGGATGACGTGAACTATTGTTTTAGCTTTCTGATCTGGTAATGCAAAACACATAGCGTAGCGTGTTAAATACTCAGTGACAACTAAGATATATTTATTTTCTCTTTCCGTCTGCGTTAATGGACCTAGGATATCCATAGCTATGCGATCAAAAATGTTACTTACCGTAATAGGCACCATTTCTGGTTGAGCCGCCTGGGTATCCGATTTGCGTTTTTGACAGACGTCACATGATTTTACGTATTTCTTTACATCATCACTCATATTGGGCCAGAAAAATTGTATAACCAGATTTGCTAATGTACGATGAGTACCGAGATGAGCAGATAGAATATCATCGTGTGCAGAACGCAAGGCTTCTAGGCGACGTTGTCCTTGAGGTAGGATGATTTGGCCAACAAACTGTGGACTACGACGACGTTTTTGAATTAAGGAGTGCATAAGGACTCTATCCTGTAGGAAATAATTTTTAGACCAGTGACGAATTTTCCTTTGATTCATTTTTGATTTGATTTTTTTGATTCATTTTTTGATGTGTCTGAAGCTTTAGGTATTTATAAATGTCCCGAAATTGAGGATCAGACTGCTGTTCTGTAATGAGCAAGGAAGTATCGTTGTCTGAGGCAGTTCCAAGAATGAACGAGTTGATCCCAAATTCCATGTTTTTTTGGACCTGCTTTGGTTCCTGAGTAGGGTCATATATATCAAAATCCGGTTCATTATTGGCATTCTGGGGAATTTGGTTGACGTTGGTTGGTTTACAGAGGGTGCAGACGGATTGGCCTCTCCGTGAGAGGGAATAGGGCAGTGAGGGGCGAATAACGACCTTATCTTTCCAGATTAAGATGATGTCGCTGGAAGACGAAACATTCACCAGGGGCATCTCTTTACCCCGGGTCAATGATCCCGGTGTGTCCATGCCCCAGGAATGTTTGTCAACAACACGCCCTGTATCGCGATGAATAGCGTCAGATAAATTATTCATGAAATCAAGGTCCAGTTCCTTGTTCTGATTTTGTTTAGAACTTACTACTTCCACTGATTTTATATCGCTTGTTTTTTCTGCGGTGGTTGTCATATTCCACATATCCTGAATATATGGATTTGTAGACACTGACTTCAAATAGGAAGAACTAAGGGTTAGTGGTTCACTTGCACCGTTTGGTTCAATAATTTTTGGTGCTTTAGGTGGATTCCCTCTTTGGTCGTTTACGGGCGGTGCTTCTCCCCCAAATAGAAAGGCACCATATTGGCCTCTCCTCTTGAAGAAAAGCCGGTCCAACCGACCCGACCGCAGGTGGAATCCAAGGTTCTACTGTTGCTGTAGCAACGTTCGGACTCCCCATATTACTGGGTCCTGCGATAGCTGCTATCTGATTTGAAGGACCCTGTTGCACAATTTGGTAGTTACCGTTTCCAATGTTTGGCTGAATTACATGCGGTGTATAACTACTGTTTGTAGAATTATTAAAATTTTGATGGTAAAAATTACCTAGTTGAGGATTGACGTTTTGTGGAAATTATTTTGATTTTGCTGAAAATTATTTTGGTTTTGATAATTTTGTTGTCTCACGTTATTAAACCGTATATTGTTATTATTATTGTTTGCACTCCAATTAGATGAAATTTGAGCTCCTCAATAATTACCTCTATTATTCCCTGGTTTATACCAACAAGAACGACTTGTATGTCCAATACAATTACAGTAGTCACAAATGGGTCGACCATCGAGTGCCCATTGTCGATTGACAACATTTCCATGAGAATTGTCTACTCTCTGGTTATTTGACCCTTGCTGTGGGTTATTAGGAGGATGATTAATCCCATTCTGATTTCGAAAATTATTACCGTTTTTGTTGTTTTGATGGGGCATTCCGTGAGCATTCCTCCTCCCGCGGCTGGAGAAACCTCCCCCACCGCGTGGAAAAGAAGTTTCCAGTGTGGAATACGCCACAAGAGTTTTTTTATTTAAATCCGCCTTAATCAAATCCTCAGCTTTACTTGCTCTGCGGACAGCTTGTACATATTTACTTGGACGATCGACCATGCCTAACTCGAGCTTTATATCAGGTTTAAGAGTATTCCAGAAGTACTGAATATGATTTTCAGCATGTTGTTCAGGCGGGTAGTTTTCTGCTGTATAGGCCGCGTTAACTAGCTTTCTAAATTTGCGCTGCGAATTGTTCTACCATCTCATTTTCAGCTTGGACTCTGGTATGCAACTGATCTGCAACGGTACCAGTTAGGTCTTCAAAGGATCCTTGCAGCTGTTCAAGAACTAAACTATAGTCATTGCGGATATAAGCATCTAAATCGTCATAAGTTTCTTTGGCTAGTCCTTCAAGAGCATGGCCTATGTACAAAACCCGATATTTCCAAGGAACTCCTCCTGATTCCATTATGGATTGAAACTCCCTAAGCCAGGCTCCAAAAGCTATGGTGTTCTTTTCACCACTAAATTTCCTGAGGGATGGGGAGAAGAGTTTGGCGAAGTTGTATTTCATGTAACAAGTTTTCTTTTGTTGTGAAATGGGTGGCACTGTTGTGTTTTGGTCACATGAAAAATATTGATTATTGGGTCGCATCGTGGGTTCAATTTGAATATTAGAGACAGGCTCAGCCAATGCTTTGAGGGGGAAAGAGCACACAGATAACCCGGCGCACCACTACGGATCCCCGCAACATCCTGCTGCGTCTGCTCAATTTTTTGGAGTCGTTCTTCGTTTTTAGAAATTTGGGTTATGGCATTGCCCATAACCTGTGCCAATTTAGCAACTTGTTCTTCGAGATTTTCAAGTTTAAGGATTGGTTGAGGTTTTCCTTTCGAATCGGAAAGCCCCACTTCCCCCCCCTGCCTGGAAGGAGGTTGGATAAGGTCTGAATCCTCTGAGGATCCTGTACTCAATAAGTGGTCCTTAGGAACCTTTTTACGACCTCTTACAGTTTTAATAGTTTGTGACGACCCTTCTTGTTCTGTGGGCGCACTGGTCGCGGAGAAGACCTCGCCTTCTTCTTCTTCTTGGTTATGGTTTCCCCCTTGATTACCAAATATATTTATCCCCACGAGATCTCTGGCGATTCGGTTTGCCCATTTTGACCAGTTACCTGAGTGGACCGACCATTCTTTATTGATGAGTCCTGTGGAAGTTGGCGACGCTTTGCTTGTTCTTCGCGTTCCTTGGCTTTTGCTAGCTGGCGCTGCTTCTCCCTCTCATCAGAAATCGATGTTTTGGACACTTTTGTCCTGTGTCTCGCATCTGCAGTAACGGAAGTAGCGGGGTCCGTCAGCCGTTCGGATAACCCAGTCTCCCCCCTATTCAAAACAGTGGATTGAAGAACAGTATTGCTTAGCATGTCCCGCGTTTCCACTGTGTTAACTTTTGATGTACTTGGTACATCAAAAGTTACCGCATCCGCTGGAACATCTAAAACACGAGTATTTATATCCTCCCTACCTGCTGACTGTTCAATATTCGGATCACCCACCGAACCTCTTCGTGGGTTGAGGCCTTGACCCAAGGTTGAGGTTTTTAAGTGAGGTGGTGTTGTCCGTTTTGTCATTTTACTTGTCTTAAAATTTGATTTTTAATTTATTGGAAAAAAAATATAAGCTTGTAATCCTTGCCTCACCTAAGCTCTGGGTAGGGCCTACTAAGGGTACACACACGTTATATAATATAATAAATACAATAATTATACAATAATAATCCTAGATGCAAGGAATACCTCAGAGTCAGCTTTAAAAAACGGTTTTTTGGAAAAAAACGAAAGAAAAAAAATACAAGTGCAACAAGCGAATTGGATAACTAAAGAAAAGAGCACTACGGTGGTAATGAAATACCAAAATCTTTAGTTATCGGCTCCAATATGTAGCGGGCGCACAAGGGTCAAGCCGGTAATTGAGGGTCTTGCGGCCCAGTATACAAATTCCCTTATTGCGCTTGTTATAAAAACGATTACGGTATTTTAATCATAATAGCTCAGTTATAATTTATGACCCAAAGAAGTTTGCACGCAAGAACTTTTTTTGATTTGACTTTTGTGTAATTGGGGAACACACGACACACCTTCTTGACCAAGAGGTCAAGTCAGTTCACGGAAGAGGGATTACAGTAGGGCTGTAAGTCGGAGACTTCTCTCCAACTTTTCAAATATAGAAAATAGAGGGATTGGCATGTGGTTGGGATTCCGTGGTTTTATGTGTCGTGTGGGATCTGTTTGACTATGTTTTAGGTGTGATTTTTGGTTATATTTAAACTCGCTATGGACGCTTGGCTGCCACAAGCCAGTTATCCCTGTGGTAACTTTTCTGACACCTCTTGCTTGAAACCTTCAAAGTCAAAAGGATCGATAGGCCACGCTTTCGCGGTCTGTATTCATACTGAAAATCAAAATCAAGCAAGCTTTTGCCCTTTTGCTCTACGTGAGGTTTCTGTCCTCACTGAGCTTGCCTTAGGACACCTGCGTTACCTTTTGACAGATGTACCGCCCCAGTCAAACTCCCCGCCTGACACTGTCTTTGGTGCGGATCACCGACAGCTCGAAGCCGTAGGCTTAATGCCAGAAATGAAAGCCGAAGCTTATTCCCCGCTT
>JASAMX010006199.1:0-45779 GCA_030248175.1 Microlaimidae sp. YZB2_3
ATTGGGAAAAAAGGGAGGGGGTCTCAGACCATACATGGGCAAGTTGGTCCGGAGTGGGGGGGGGGGTTAAACCCCAAATTAGGGGGGGGTTAAAATCCGAGAAACGCAAAATACCCATATAGTTTTTTTTTCTAGTGCATTTTACCCATATCGTTTTTCGATTTTGAAGGAAAAATAGGTTAAAAACACTAATTTTAGGTCAAAAAGCCCTTTTTATTGCATTTTTGAGCTTTTTATTGCTTAAAACATTCATTTTGACCTCAAAACTTAAGTTTGGAAGCAGTTCGAAGTCATTTTAAAGACATTTTTTTTCTTCATTTTGGGGGGTTAAACCCCACTTTTCAGAATTTGGGGGGGGGGGTTAATTCCCCCCCAACCCCCCCCCCCGTGCCCATGTATGGTCTAGACCCCTTAGACCTCCCCCCTGGCTACGCCCACGGTTACGGGCTGTTTTTTTGTCATGAGCATAGTTATAAAATGAACTGCATAAGGCTAGATAGTCATAGATTACACAACGATCTATTCAGGCATACGCAGTTCATTTCATAAATTTACGTGGGAAAAATAACAATCAGTGGCCAATATTAGGGCCTGACTGACTTTAACTTAGTTAAAACTACAAGAAAATAGCATTCAAAACGTAAATTCTGTTTGTTTTGAAAATTTAATTGGTCACTCAGTCTGACCCAAAAGGGGAGGGGGTCTAGACCCCTTAGATTCAACCCCTCCTGGCTACGCCCATGGTTACGGGCTGTTTTTTTTGTCATGAGCATAGTTATAAAATGGACTGCATAAGGCTAGATAGATTACACAACGATCTATTCAGGCATACATACGCAGTTCATATCATAAATTTACGTGGGAAAAATAACAATCAGTGGCCAATATTAGGGCTTGACTGACTTTAACTTAGTTAAAACTACAAGAAAATAGCATTCAAAACGTAAATTCTGTTTGTTTCGAAAATTTCATTGGTCACTCAGTCTGACACAAAAGGGGAGGGGGTCTAGACCCCTTAGACCCCCCCCCCCTGGCTACGCCCATGGTTACGGTCTGTTTTTTTTTGTCATGAGCATAGTTATAAAATGGACTGCATAAGGCTAGATAGATTACACAACGATTTATTCAGGCATACGTAGTTCATATCATAAATTTACGTGGGAAAAAACAATCAGTGGCCAATATTAGGGCCTGACTGATCTTAACTTAGTTAAAACTACAAGAAAATAGCATTCAAAACGTAAATTCTGTTTATTTTGAAAATTTTATTGGTCACTCAGTCATTAACCCTTAATAAACCTAATCTAAACCAAAGCCTAAAAAATTTTGGTTTTCTTTGATCATGGTTTTGTTTGATTTTACATAAAAAATATGCGAAACTAATATTTATTATTAAAATAATTAACCAAAATACATGTTTAAGAAGGTTAAGCGAAGAAGCAACCATAGGTGAGAAAGGGGGGGCAGGGTGGGGTCCACCCCCCTTAGCCTCGAAATTTTGGGGCCCCCCCCTAGACGAAAATCTTGGGGGGGGCCCCCTCCCCCCAAATTTCCGAATTTTTTACCCCTGACCCCCCTCTAGATTTTGAAATCTGACCCCCCCCCGTCGGGAAAATTTTAGGTACCTTTTTTATACTAAATTTTCTTTCAAAAACGTGAATTTTCATCACATATTCATGCTTTTACACCCTTTTTATACATGAATATGGCTTTTTATTCAATAAAATGTAGTATTATCCTATAAAAAGAACAATTATTAAAGTTATTATGGTTTAAAACTGTTTTGCTTTGGACACCGGACCCCACCTGACCCCCCTCTAGATTTCAAAATTTCGCACCCAGGGTCGACCCCCCCTAAAAAGCTAGGGGGGGTCCGGACCCCCCTGGGACCCCCCTCCTAGAATTCAAAATTCGATTTACCCCGGGTAACCACCCCCCCTAGCTTCCCCGACCGTGCTCACCTATGGAAGCAACCCTTTAGCAATCAATAACCTTAAACTATTAAAAATCTTAAAACTTTAAATTTAGTAAATTTACTAAATAATCGTATAAAATTTTAAAAAAACCTTGCAAATATATTATTATATTCATAACGAATTAACGCAATTTCACAATAAGGTTGTGTTTACTCGCCATAAAAAACAATTATGAGCACAATTATTAAAACTAATGAGAAATTATAATTCTATATAGCCAAAATTAGGTAGGCTCCGCGTCCGGCTATGCTTCCTTTTCCTTCCCTCCTCCTTTGCTTTTGTTTTTACTTCTTTACAACAAAAAAACGGTCGATTTTGAACTGTTTTGCGAAACTTTGTAGTTTTTGACGTATTTATACAAAATTTAAGCCATTATTGGTTTATTTTTACAAACTAATTTACTGTTTCGATCATTTTACCCCCGCCTTCTGCTTACGTCCCTAATGTTTACCCGTCAATACAGGTACTAAACATGTCTTAAAATAGGGTTGAAATTTTCACCAGACAAATATAAATTTCTCTTTATAAAAGTGTTCTTCAAAATTTACAATTTCTTCAGAACAAAAAATTTGTTAAATTTTTTAAGCAGGTACTGAGTACAAGTTTTAAGCAGGTACTGAGTTCAAGTCTAAAAGCGTCCCCAAAATCACTTTAAGAATTCCACTGGACAAAATTACGATAAAAAACATGTTTTTAGTTTCGACATTAAAAAGCAATTAAACAAGTATTTAATACAGTTAAGGGCGTTTTACAGCCAAATAACACCCTTTTTTGAAAGTACAATTTATGCTGTTATGGAAAAATTGTTAATAAGGGCTTTAATAAAAATATTAATATTTTTTTTGAATTTCCTAAGTTTAGCAGCTCTACATATGTTTTTCTAGTTCTTATAACGATTTTACACCGCTAAAAAACTATCCCAACAAATTTTAGTCGTGAAAAAAAATCGAAAATTTTTAAAAGAATCACAATTTACTAAAAATGTATGATAATACAATTAACTTAATTTCTAAGCTTTGCTTACGCTTTAAAAAAAAATAAAATAGAAAATACTTTAGCGTAATATTGATCAAAAATCAAGATCAGAGTGCGAAAAATTTGCAAAGTAGGTATACAAAAATAAAGTTGAGAATTTTAACACTAATAAAGAAACAAAAATTTTAAATTTAAGGGTTTTAAACAATTTTTATAAATTTGTTAAAAGTAAAATTAAAACAAAACAAACTGTCCCAACAATTAAAAAAGACGATGGGACATTTGTAACTAAAGACTTTGAAAAAGTTAAACTTTTGGAAATTATTTTGCTTCTGTTTTTACTGATGATGATAATACTTTACCAAATTTTAATCCACCATATATTGAGAAGTTGGACAACATGGTATTTACCACAAAAAAGGTATTTAAAGCCCTAAAAAGCTCCCAAACAAATTGTCTTGAACACCTGACTGTTTTCCAGCTTACTTTTTAAAACGCTTGGCTAAAGTTATTGCTGAACCTTTACAATAATCTTTCAGATGTCTTTTGATTTTGGAGAATTACCACTTGATTGGAAAATAGCTTTATTAAACTTACTGTTTAAAAAAGGCACTAAAAGCCTAAAAGAAAATTATCGTCCAATTTCACTTACATCTTTTTCTTGTAAACTAATGGAACAGCTTGTCAAAGAAGAACTGCTTGTCTTTTTCCATATCATTTTGTCAAGGTTTCAACATGTTTTTAAGGCAAAGTTCTAAAATAACACAGCTGTTGGAAACCTTTAATGAGTGGACGCAGGCACTAAAAGATAAACTTCTAATTGATGTCATTTACTTGGATTTTGCCAAGGCCTTTGACATTGTGTCACGTCAAAAATTGTTATAAGCTAGAAAAATATGGTGTTTCTGGTAAATTTTTAAAATGGATAAAAGAATTTTTAGCTGGGCGAGAAATTAAAGTTATAATTAATGACTCAGTATCCAAATCATTTCCTGTAAAAAGTTTAGTTCCTTAGCGTTCTGTTTTGGGTCCATTTTTTTTCTTATTTATATTAATGATATTGTTGATTGGGTTAAGTACTCACAAATTAGACTCTTTGCAGATGATGAAGTTGTTTGCAAAATCTTCATTGAAAGATTACCACATTCAAACCTTAAGACTTCAAAAAGATTTAGATAAAATAGACAGCTGGTCACAAGACTGGCAATTGCAATTACCAGGATCATAAATGTGAAGTTCTTTATATTTGAAATCATAGCAGAGTTAATTTGTAAATAAAAGCTTAGTAAGAACATACTTGCAATGCAACCACAGGATTGGTGCGTGACCTAGGTGTTTATATATCCCATGATATGAAAGGTAAAAGTTCCATACATGTACCGAAATTTGATTTGACCGATTTAACAGTAAATACAAGTTGTAAAACATTTTTATAACCTAAATAGAACACTTAGACCTTATTTTCGTGGTTATTTTAAAGATTTAAGCTATGGGTAAAAAGTTATGAGCCAATTTACACCCAAAAAATGGCCTTTTTCAGCAAGTGCAATTTATAATGTTAAGAAAAAAAATTTGTAAATTAACAAATTAAATTAAAAACTATGTTTTAACAATGCTAATAGTCTGAAGAACACTAAAAATTTCAAAAAAAAATGAAAATTCAAAAGTCACATGGACCGCCAAAAACATGGACAAAATTGGTTTTAATTTAAACGCTAATTCAAACTTAGTTTTTCACCGATTTATTGTTCCTAAGCCTAAACAAAACCTAAAAATTAAACAAAATTGTAAAATAATTGATTTTTTTAAATAAGTTGTTTTTCAAAAATTTTAATTTTTTCACAACTAAAATTTGGTGGGTATTTGAACGGTTACTATAAAAAATTTTACGATTACTATAAAAAATTTTAAGTTACCATGAAAAAAATTAAAGTATATTTGTAATTGCCAGACACTTGGTAATACAAAAAAAATAATATTAATATGATTAAAGACCTATTAAAAAAACGTTCTTAATAACATAAATTGTACATGCCAAAAATGGGTAATTTTTGGGTACAAATTTATTCATAACTTTTTTTCAAAAGCTTAAATTCAAAAAAATAACCACAAAAATGAGGTCTACGTGTTCTATTTAGGCTATAAAAATGTTTTACAATTTGTAATTACTTTTGAAACGGTCAAATCGATTTTTGGTACACGTATGGAACTTGTTCCGTTTTTTCCGGACACCTATTTATTCGGTTATGAAGTACGGATTTTTACCGTCACCCAAACATTTAACTTTTTGATCAGTTCGAAAGATGAACGTTTGTTTGGTGGTACTTACGTTTTGAGCATTGACATTAGATAAGTGTACAATATACGTGATTTAAAAATATACTGATCACGGTCTCTGCAGACCGCCCAGCACAAATCAGTGCAGCTGACTGCTGGACATATAAATGTATTATAATAAGTATGTATATTATTAAGCGTTTATGAAGTTTAAAGAATATAAAATAAGTTATATAGCAAATTAAAAAATCAAGTCATGAGCACACCTTCATTTTGACCATTATTTCTTCGAATGATTCCACTCCTAGGTCAATTTTTGCAAAAACCCGCTCCATTTCAGCCACAAGTTTTCTTTTATCAGCCATACTTGCCTCGATTTCTCTTTCTCCTAACCTACTATAATATAATAATCCTACCTAGCGGCATTGAATTTTACATTTTTCACTGTACACTGAACTGACCGTGAATTTTATTTTTTTCTTCGACAAAAGTTTTTCCACGTTAAAAAGAAAATTAATAAATAAAAATTTAAATATGTCATTATGTAAGTTTTTAAATTTTTTATATAATTAGTTTTCAAACTTTTTTTAACATTTCCAGGAAAAATTAAACGTTATTTAATTAAATTTGCTTTTTTTTTGAAAATATTTTATTGTTTTGAGTTTGCCTTTATTTGACTACAGTAGCCTGTCCCATGACTACACTTGTCAAATCACGTCTCAAAACAATATTACGGTGTAAAATAAAATAATATATAATCTTCTGGGCCGGAATTCACAAAGCAAGCAAGGGCGTAGCCAGGGGGGTTGTAGGGGTGGCAACCCCCCCCTTTTGGGTTGGCGGAGGTAAAAATTTGGGGGTCCGGGTCCGAAGAGAACAATTTTAAAAAATTTCCTCGCGTTAAGCTCCGCTCAGCGCTCGACATTTATATACCTTTTTACAACAATTAAGTGATGTTTTTAATGAATTTCAAAGACGATTTTTAATGTTATACCTTTTTTAACTGGAAATTTTTCAAGTTTAACTTAAAAAACAATGCAAATAACAACAAAAAAATCACCTAGCGCGAAGCGCAAAAAATTTTACCCTTTTTTAATGTCTTTTTACGGTATTTTGAAAATTTGGAATACAACCCCCTACAACCCTCCCTTTCAAAAAATTTGTATGGAGTACAACCCCCCCTTTTCCGAAATCCTGGCTACGCCCCTGACATCACTAATTTTTATAACATTCAATTCAAACTCTAGAAATAATCTTCTCAGAGCATTTAAGTCCTATGTTAGACCAATTCTGGAGTACGCTAGTGCAGTTTGGAATCCTTATTTACAAAAAGATATAAACATTTTGGAAAAAGTGCAACAAAATTTCACTAGGAGGTTGTTTTAGAAATGCAAGTTGTTACCTGTTGGTTATGAACAAAGACTGAATTACCTAGGTTTAGAAAGCTTAAAGGACCAAAAAGACAAAACTGATTTATATGAGTGCTTTAAAATTATACATAGCTTAAACAATTTGCAAGCCAATGATTTTTTAAGTTTAACCTGCGGCACACTCGTGGTCATCCCTTTAAATTGGCTATTGAGAAAAGCCAAATTAACGCAAGGAAATTTTCTTTTGCAAATAGGGTGGTTACACCTTGGAACAATCTACTCCCATCTCAAGTAAATGTCAATTCTTTGGATGCATTCAAGAAAAGTTTTAAAACTGACTTAAATAAGCGCTCTTTTTGAGCCTTTAAAGTCATTTCAGATAGCTATGTTTATTGATATTTTGTTAGAATTGTTTTTATATTGGCGGCAATTAAGTCGCAGATTTGATGTTGTTGATGAAAGAAAAGAAAAGAAAAAAAAGAGAAGAAAAAAAAAGAAAAGATAAATGAAATGATGTAACAGTAGAAAGTAGAATTAAACTATGCATAGACTATGCTAAGTAAAATTTAATTATGTTATCTGATCATTAAAAAAAAATTCTGGAGTACGCTAGTGCAGTTTGGAACCCTTATTTACAAAAGGATATAAACATTTTGGAAAAAGTGCAACAAAATTTCACTAGGAGGTTGTTTTATAAATGCAAGTTGTTACCTGTTGGTTATGAACAAAGACTGAATTACCTAGGTTTAGAAAGCTTAAAGAACCGAAGGGACAAAACTGATTTATATGAGTGCTTTAAAATTATACATAGCTTAAACAATTTGCAAGCCAATGATTTTTTTTAAGTTTAACCTGCAGCCCACCCGTAGTCATACCTTTAAATTGGCTATTGAGGAAAGCCGAATTAATGCAAGGAAATTTTCTTTTGCAAATAGGGTGGTTACACCTTGAAACAATCTACTCCCATCTCAAGTAACTGTCAATTCTTTGGATGCATTCAAGAAAAGTTTTAAAACTGACTTAAATAAGCGCTCTTTTTGAGCCTTTAAAGTCATTTCAGATAGATGTTCATTGATATTTTGTTAGAATTGTATTTTATATTGGCGGCAATTAAGTCGCAGATTTGATGTTGTTAATGAAAAAAAAAGAAAAGAAAAAAAAGAAAAGATGAATGAAATGATGTAACAGTGGAATTAAACTATGATAGACTATGCTTAGCTTAGTATAATATTAATTCTGTTATCTGATCATTATTATTATTATTGTAAAAAATATAGTTTGGTACGATTCCCATACGCGTCCCGAAATTCGATTTGACCGATCCTAAAATAAAATACACGGTACAAGTTCCATACGTGTACCAAAATTCAATTTGACCGATTTAGCAGTAAATACAAGTTGTAAAACATATTTAAAACTTAAATAGAACACGTAGACCTCATTTTTGTGGTTATTTTTAAGGTTTAAGCTATTGGTAAAAAGTTATGAGCCAATTTATACCCAAAAATGGCTTTTTTAGCAAGTGCAATTTATGATGTTAAAAAAAAATTTGTAAACTAACAAACAAATTAAAAACCATGTTTTAACAATGCTAAAAGTCTGAAGAACACAAAAAATTTCAAAAAAATTTGAAAGTTACATGGACCACCAAAAACATGGGCGAGAAAATTTGTTTCACTTTAAACGCTTTTTCACTTTAAATTCGATTTGACCGACCTAAATGTAAAAAACATCTTCATACCCTAAATTGGACCCGTAAACTTGATTTTTGTGGTTATTTTTGAGATTTGAGCTTTTGATTAGAAGTTATAAGCCGATTTATACCCAAAAATTGCCCTATTTTGGCATGTACAATTTATGTTATTAAGAAATTTTTTTATTAAGCCTTTAATCAAATTAATATTATTTTTTTCGTATTACCAAGTGTCTGGCAGTTACAAATATACTTTTATTTTTTTCATGGTAACAACCAATTTTTTATAATAACCGTTCAAATACCCATAAAATTTTAGTTGTGAAAAAATTCACATTTTTGAAAAACAACTTATTTTAATAAAAATCAATTATATTACAAATTTGTTTGATTTTTAGGTTTTGCTTAGGCTTAGGAACAATAATTTGGTAAAAAACTAAGATTAAATTAGCGTTTAAAGCCAAAAAATTTTGTTGTCCATGTTTTTGGTAGTCCATGTAACTTTTGAATTTTTAACTTTTTTGAAAATTTTTAAATTCTTCAGACTTCTAACATTGTTAAAACACAGTTTTTAATTTAATTTGTGTGTTTACGATTTTTTAATTAACGTCATAAATTGCAAATGCTGAAAAAGGTCATTTTTTGGGTATAAATTAGTTCATAACTCTTTTTGATAAGGCCAAATCTTAAAAATAACCATCAAAACGAAGTCAGCGTGTCCGATTTAGTCTACAAAGATGTTTTATATGTGTATTTTACTTTAGAATCGGTCAAATCAAATTTTGGGACGCGTATGGGAATCGTACCTAACATAAAATACGGGAGAGAATAAAACCCGGGCGAAAAGTGCCGGGCAGCCGGGCGGCCGGGCAATAGCAGGGGATAAAACCCGGGTGGTTTAAAAAAATCGTATTTAAATGTACATTTGACCAGAAATTAAGTTATAAAACTTAAGTTTAGTTGTTTTACTACATTTGGGCCAAATTTTATGGATAAAACTTTTTATTTTAGCGAAATTTAAATAAAAATATTTTTATGGCATTGTGCCAATGGCATCCCAGAGTATAAAACCCGGGCGAAGGTGATCTTTAGAAAGGGTGAGACATCGCGAGGATAAAAGCCGGGCGGTCAATTTTTTTATTTTAAAACATTTATTGAACAATATAACACTGCTAAATTAATTGTTTGCGAATTCTTTGAGGCTCTACCTTGCTTTTTGTATTTAAAAAAAATTTTTTTAGCAAAAATATTAGATAGTTATTTTTATGGCTATGTGCCAAAACAAGTTCAAAAAGATAAAAGGCGGGCGATCCTAAAAGGAAAACCGGGCAAAGTTTAAAACCAATTTAAAGCTACTTTTTTTAAATTGTTTGAAAAAATCTTGGTGTAAAAGCAAGTTAGCGCCTCAACGAATTCGCAAACAATTAATTCAGCTGTGTTTTTTGTTCAATAAATCTTTTAGAATAAAAAAATTGACCGCCCGGTTTTTATCCTCGCGATGTCCCACCGTTTCTAAAGATCACCTTCGCCCGGGTTTTATACTTTCAGATGCCATTGGCACAATGCCATAAAAATATTTTTATTTAATTTTCGCTGAAATAAAAAGTTTTATCCATAAAATCTGGCCCAAATGTAGTAAAACAACTAAACTTCAGTTTTATAACTTAATTTCTGATCAAGTGTACATTTAAATACGATTTTTTTAAACCACCTGGGTTTTATCCCCTGCTATTGCCCGGCCGCCCGGCTGCCCGGCACTTTTCGCCCGGGTTTTATTCTCTCCCATAAAATACTACATGCCAAAAAAGGGCAATTTTGGGTACAAATTGGCTCATAACTTTTTTCAGAAGTTCAAATCCGAAAAATAACCACAAAAATGAGGTCTGCGTGTTCGATTTATGCTATAAAAATGTTTTACAATTAGTAATTGCTTTTGAATCGGTCAATCGAATTTTAGTACACGTAAGGAACTTGTGCCAAAAATACACTTATAAAACATCTTTGTACACTAAATCGGACTCGTAGACTTCATTTTTGTGTTTATTTTTGGAATTTGAGCTTATCTAAAGAGTTATGAACCAATTTATTATACCCAAAAAATGACCTTTTTGGCATATGCAATTTATGATGTTAATTAAAAAAATTTCACAAACAAATTAAATTAAAAACTATGTTTTGACAATGGTAGAAGTCTAAAGAACATTATAAACTATAATACCCTTTTCAAATGCCTTAAATACTGGTTTAATTAATTTTTAATGTTCCACACCGAGAATTCTACCTGTTTCTTTTGATCTATTAAGTTGATTGAACATATTTCACCATACATTTGGAGAGTAGCATATAACATTTATGAGCAAAATAAAAAATAATCGTTTTGTTTCTATTCTAATTCTACTTTGATTGTTTTAATAACCACCGAACAACGAAACAACTGACAGTTCGAAATGCCCATCAATTGGTTAAAATTCACCATCGAAAATTACTATTATAATTATTATTATATTTGCAAAAACGCAGAAGTAGTGAAGGCATAATTTAACATGCAATAAGACCACATACCCCTTTGGTGTTAAAGTAAACCTTATGGGTTTATTAATACAGTGTTCCCAACCCCCAATTGAATAAATTGAATTTTACTGCAAATCATCAAGCCGCATTCATAAAGCAGCGAGGGTTTGCGGAACTTTCTTCTTTAACATTACGTCTCTCATCACGTTGTCTCTCAACATCTCGTCCTCGGAAACCTCGTATTTTGTATGCAATTTTATAAACATAATTTTAAAAAGACCAGTTTTCCACCGAAAACAAAACAATATTTGCCACGTCATTAAATAAAAACTTTATCATAATAAAGTGGTTTCCGAATATTTGATCCCCAAGCAGTATGTCGCCAATCGTTTGATCGCCAGTATTTGATCGATCATCTTTGGTACAAGTCTTGCGTTTAACAAAAAAAGCATTTTTCAAGATAAGATTTCTAAATAATAAATAAAGTTTTGCTTGATTTTCAGGTTTTGCTTAGGCGTAGGAAACACTACGGCTTTAGCTTAAAAAAACCATTAAAAATAAAATTATCATGATAAATGTGAGGTTTATTTTTAGTTTTTGCTTAGATTTCGACTTAGAAAAAATTCTGATTTTTTTTTGTATATTACATACACTCGGCGTTTTTAAAAAAAAATTATTGACACTGGATTATTTTGTGGGTGTTTTATTCTAGGGAGTGTATAGAACTTAGGTGGAAAGGTTTTCTTTAATTTAACGCATATTGCGGTGGCAATCAAATGCTCGGCGATCAAATTTTCTGGAGTCCATAAAGTTTTGCTTGTTTTTTGGGTTTTACTTTAGCTTAGAAACAATTCAAGAACAACCCATTGAATGAATTTTGCTTAATTATTGCGATTTAGTTTTCAGTATTTAAGAACAAATCATCAAATAAAAGTGTTTCATGGGAAAGTAATCATTTTTTTTGTTTTACTAAGGCTTAAAAAAGTAAGGTTTTCAATTCATGGTTTTAGTTTTAAAAAATATTTGTTTTCATAACAAGACAAAAAAAACCTTATGTTTTCAAAGGTTCCTGTAAGGATTGTGAGCATAGGTACTCAACCTCCCGGATTTTTTTTTGGGAGGGGGAATACCCGACCGGGAAGGGCCAAAACCTACCCCAAAAACGGTAAAGAAAATCAGCGACTAAGCTAAGCAAAACCTAAATTAAGCCTAAGCAAAATCTAAGCTAAGCTTAAGCTAAGCCTTAGCAAAACTTAAGTCTGAGCAAAAGTCAAGCCTAAAGCCTAAGCCTAAGCGAAACCTAAGTCTAAGCCTAAGAAAAACTTCTAAGCCTAAGCAAAATCTAAGCTAAGCCTAAGCAAAACCTAAGCCTAAGCAAAACCTAAGCCTTAGCAAAATCTAAGCAAAAGCAAAGCTAACCTTAGCAAAGCAAAACCTATAGGCAAACCTAACCTTAGCAAAGCCTATAGGCAAATATAAAATCTAGCTGACTGCGATATTTGCAGTATTGAATCAACTATTTAACAACAAAAACATTCAAAACTTTTTACTAAAGTGGATTAATAACAAAGATTAAAAACTGTATTTTAATAATTATTTATCAAATTACTTAATTTGTAACCTAAATGCAAATTTCTTAAGGACTAAAGTTGGTTAATTTTTTGTATATTTTGTGAAAAGGTGGAATTAAAAAAAATTCTGCGTTCTTATTTGTTTTTTTTTAAACGTCATTACCACACAATTTTAATTGGTTCCCTCATGTCTGCATTCTAATTTTTAGCGTCAGCCAGATATAATTCAACCATAAGCAAAATTCAAGCCTAAGCAAAACCTAAGCCTAAGCAAAATCTAAGCTAAGCCTAAGCAAAACCTAAGCTAAGCGTCTACGCGTCGCTATATCCAAGGCCTTAAGATCTCCATACACGCACAAAGAAATGTAAAATAACAATATTTTCACTGTTTGCATATAGTAATTATACGTATGTTACATAAACGTTAAAACTCATAAATGTTTTTTTTCTTTTTCCTAAGCCTAAGCGAAGGTTAGGCTTAGAAAAAATAAAAATAAAGCTCTATCAAAAAATAAAACTAAACTTTATCATGATATGTTATGGTTTAATTTTATGTTTTCATTTGTAAAAGATATTTTTAGTTGATCACAGTATTTATGAACAAAGGAACTTTTAGGCTTTATGGATCTTGAGGCCTTGTAGATTGGCCTGATTTGAAAGAAGTTTTTACCAAAAAAACCTGAAATCTTGTTTTTACGCTTTAAATTTTTCATGCGATTAAAACAATTACATGAATCGGTCATAAAACTATATTAAAATGTAATAATACACCACAGTTAAAAGCTTTATAAGACATAATAGAATATACACTGTACACAACAATATCACATTAAAGGCAACAATATTGAGGCGATATTTAATGTCAATGTTTCTTTTTAAACAAAACTTCATCACGTCTACATATTTACAGATATCCAGGAATTTTTTGTTGTAAGTCGGATATCTGGCCATGGGTTACCTGAGTATAAACAAAATATTTTAACCTGCATAACATTGATGAGTGTGTTTAAAGCAGCTTATTAAGCGAGCTTTGCAATTTTTTGTTTTTTTAAGAGTCAAATATTTTCGCGAGATAAATAAAATTTATTTAACCTCTCAAAAAAATTTATTTTAGTTGGAATTATTTTTTAGATTTATTATATACCGAAAAGTACCGTGACTTTAGCAAAAAAACCGTTGACGATAAAATTCAGCAAATCCGCTATTGTTATAATTATACAAGGCTAAAATTTTTGAGATGGGTGGCCGAGTACTCTGACCTACATCAATAAATCCGTAACAATTGGAACTTGGAGCTGATGCAAAACTATAGGACTAAAGGTCCTGATCAATTTGTAGCTTGTAACGTTACAAAATCATGGGAACGATCTTCCTAAATTGCACCGTCACAAATATATTTAAAATTATACCTTGGATTCCATCAAAGTCAAATTTTGATCCCGTAAAAACCTTGAGTTATAAATTGTTTTATGTTTTCACAGCTTAAAACAAACGATTTTAATTTTAAATTTTGAAGATCCAAGTTCTGTCGTCATTCAAATTTATGGCAGAAGTGATTATTTAGTCATCGTGGAATTTTCATACAACACGCGGTTAACCAAAACACCGTAATTTACTTTTTTGGCACAATGGTCTTTTTTTAATTAAACAAACCAATTTTCAGCGCAGTAAACGCTTCAGGCTTTTGCCACGTCGTTGCCGAGTACTTTTGGTTGGTATTATTTGAAGCATTTAATTTCAGATTCCCACTCCGACCCAATTTTAACGCAACCATTGTCATCTTTTGACTTATGCAAATTTAATTAAGAGTCGGAGTCAGTAAAATCTAACGTTTAACGTACTCCACAAGAAAAAACTCACCGACGCTGTGCAACTCTTATTGGCTATCGGGACATCAAACTTTGCCTTCGGGCGTTTTTATTTGATTGTGATTGGTCAACATTTTTTACGTAGTTAATAGGCAGTTGAATTAACTAATTTTAATTCGAAGTTAATGGCGCTTGATTAATGCGGCTCCATGGCCAAGATTCACAAAGCAGGATTAGTCCTTTGTTAGTTAATCTCATATTAATACCGAACTAATTACAATAGAATACCGGACTAATTACGGTAACACGGGATTATGACGTAATTAGTCCTGGATTCTATCGTAATTAGTCCGGGATTAATCCGGGATTAACTAACAAGGGATTAACCCTGCTTTGTGAATCTCCGCCCATGCGTTCAACTTCCAAAGTACATTTTTACATTTTTCCAAGTCGGTGCATTTTTATTTGTCTAATTCCACCAGCAAAAAATTCAGTGACTCCGACTTAAATAACAAAAACACCGACTCGCAAAAGACCAAAGATGACGGTAGTTACGGTGAAATCATGTCCGGAGTCAAAACTGCACAAAACTCGGAGACTTAGTATTTGGAAGCTATCTAGTTTTGTTCTTGTCTAGTCTGACTTAGCCTTGGTCTTGTCTTGGTTTAGTGCTTGGTCTTATCTTGGCCGTCAAATAATTCCTATTTCCTCCTCGTTCGCCGGGTTACTGTAAGTGTTCCCACAGTTTAACCAATTGCGACACGGGCGGAGAGGTTGGCAGTTTTTGAAGCAAGATTCCTTTTTTCGGGAAAAGAAGAATATCACAATGGCTATCAGCACGAGCGCCGATACTAGCGCAACTATCAATATGGCACTAAAACAAAAACCGGTAGGAATTTATTTCACACAAAAACATGACTTTATGAAGAAAAAAAATAAAACAGTCGTCATTGCTCGCAAACTTTGTTGGGGTTAACGACTGTAAATTTGCTGCTTGGTTTATACTTTTTTTAATCCGTTTAAAATATTTTTTTAAAAAGAGTTTAAAAGGATCAGAATTTAATTTTTATAATATCGCGCAAAAATTTTCGCTATAGTTCCCACTTCATTATAAATAAAACAATATAAATCATCAGACAATATATAAACACCGTATTCAATACTCAAAGTATTGCTTTTCGGTTACTTCAAAATTAGTTCATTGATGAATAGTTAAGGTATAAAAATGACATCTTTTGCTTGAGTTGATTTAAAAATTTGTTAGGTAAAAACTGAAACCAAAAACGTCTTTTTGATATTACACTACTGAAAAAAGATGCTTTTACATATATATTGGAAACGAAACAATTTATTTTTATAAAAAAAACACTAAATCATTGTGTATTCGATAATTCCTTTACAAATTTTTATATGCGTAATCATTTTTGCCAGTGAACTATTTTTTGTAAGAATAGTTAATTAAATTAGGTCTGGGTTTTTTCCACTGGCATTTTGCCCTGCGCTTTTTTTCTGCCGCTGAAAAAAGTGTCTTCGCTGATATCCGCATTTTCTCTCGCTTGAAAAAAAAAACAACAAAACATTGATTCCGCAACAGAAACTTGGTTTAACTGTAGTTTAATAGAAATCAACGTTGTTTTGTCATTTTCTTTATAAAAATTTCTTTTTGTGCGCGGCATATATTTTAACCTTACCGAAAACAGCCATAAAGTCAATATTATAAATATAGTTGTTAAAATTATAGGAAAATAATAATAATCAACATCACATTCCAAATTTTAAGACAAAATTAAAGCATAAATTGTTAAGTTTTGCTGTTTTCAAGCTTAATTTAATAAAAATTCTAACTAAAAAATTTTGGAAAAAAGTTTTACTGTTTATACTTATTTTTTATATAAATAAGTGTTTTTTTTATTGACAAAATAACAGCACTTAAAATTTACTAAAAAACAGTTATTTTTGTTTCTAACTACTAAATTAAAAAAAAAGAACTTAAATATAAGGCAGATTTTCACAAAAGGACACAATTACAAATATTTTTGGACAACTGAAATCATTTTTTCGTGAAATATATGGAGAAAAATACAAAATTTAAACTTACAAAATTTCAGTGCTAACTGTGTAAGTGCATCTGCCGGCTAGTAAGGTGTCGAAGCAATCCAGTTGCTGAAACTTTTTGTGAGGACATCTAAATGACGAATAAAAAGTTAGGTGAGTGCGCTGAATTAATTAGGGTGACTGACCTAAATTCGGTCAGCCTTACTTTTGGCCACTGATCATTATGCTTTTCCACGCGGAAAATTATGTAAATCAACTAAATACATTAAAATCAGTACATAGCGATTTATCTAGCCACAGGCAGTTCATTATATAAATTATATAAAATAACAGCTGGTGTCCGAAATTAACGCTGGGCGAATTTTAAATTAGTTACCCTAGTTGGTTCTGGTAGATATGGGATTTTGACTTGTGCTACAGGGTCCTTTTATTTTGAAGACAAACCAGGGCTGTTTCATAGTCGCGAGAAGCAAAGAAATTCTTGATTTGGGAAACTTATAGAGCCGAGAAAGCTTGAAACTTAGTTGTTCATTCGGGTTACTCTACCCTAAGTAAGGAAAAAAATAGATTGGTCCAGAACGCTGTGGGAAAGTTTTTTATATAATTTTTCTTTTTTAAAGAAAGCCGCCGCATATACCAACAAAGATTTCAAAAGATTTAGGGTCGATGGCACCTAGCAACTTAGAGCTGGAACTTAGAGCCAAAAATAGGGAACTTGGAGCCGTAAGTGGGGAACTAGGAGCCGTATGTTGGGAACTTGGAGCCAAAAATAAAAATCGCTAAAACGTACCTAAGCCTAAGCGAAACCTAAATTTTACCCCAAACCAGATTTTTCTGAAAGGCTCCAAGTTCCCATGGCTCGTGGCTCCAAGTTCCCAAAAAATTTCGAAGGCTCCAAGTTCCCTGCTTGTGGCTCTAAAGACCCCGTACTTTCCAAAATTATTACTTTTGTAACTTAAACACTCACTAATGGTGTTTCTACTTTCCATCATGCCCTGAAGATCTGGACATTAAAAACGGAAAAACTTCGAAGCTATGGACGGGTCGAAGCTTGAAAAGGTGTATTTAGATTTAAATATGTTTTAAGTTATTATATCCTCATTTTTACGATTTTTTTATTTTTTATTATTTTAAAAAAATATTACATAAAGTAATTTCTGCAATTACTTTTTAATTTTTATAGTACGAAAATAGGGCGAGGCTTTCTTGGAATATGGAATTCAATTTTTTTGTTTTGTTATTCAATAGTTTGCTTTGGTACGCAATAAGTTAAGATTTTACAGGAAAATTTTATTTCTTTAATAAATGACCTTCTAACGAAATATTTTTTACCATTTTCTGTTAACAATTTAAGTGCTTTTTATCATGGAGAATCACGACGGTTGATTCGATGTACACAAAGGTCTCGAGAAGAATTGAAAATAATTTGTATAAGACCGGAAAAAATGGGGAAGAAACAAAATAATATGCACAACCAGCTATCTTTTTTAAAAAAATGTTTTATGTTTATGTTATTTTCGTGTGTTATGATCGTGTTTTTTTGTTAACCAACGTCACATATAATTTATTTTAAAATCTGCTCGAGACCTTTGTGTACATGGAATTAACTGTCGTAATTCTTCATTGTTTTTCTTTATAAGACTGAGGGTATTTTGATTAAAACAAATTGTTTTGGCTGTTTAATTATCGTAAATTTTGGAGTTTTAAAAATTTTAGGGTAACAAATTATTACTGCAAAATTTTTAAAGCGTACTCATTATATTTAACACATATTTAAAATTTAACGGGTCGTATTATTGATTTTAATAGCATGCCGGAGTGTCCACGGCGTGAACACGCAGGGGGTAAACACGTTTGGCGTGGACACACAGAGAGTGTTCGGCTGTGGCCACGCCAAAAATATAAGTTTTATGATACGGCTAAAAACGTTTACTAAAAATTAAAATTAAAAAGTTTTACTCAAGTCCGTTTCCACAGGACCCTGAAACATGGGTCCCGCTCATTTTCCGGAAATGATATCTTCAGCTCGAAAACTACTGCAAAGTTTTTGGTAAAGCATACGCTTTTCGATATACTATTAGGCCTGCGACTGGAGCCCCAAGGCACTGGAGAACGCAGATGATCGCGAGAGACAAGTTACCGGGCGTAAGTAATCTGTCGAAGTAAAAAATAACCAAAAATTGAATCTAGAGTGCAAATATCCGGGGAAAACGCGAGTTGCCACTAAAATAGTGGTTCACACGTGTCAGCTATACAGTAACAGCATATAAATCAAGGATTTCGGAAAACATGAAGCTAATTTTAAAGCTAAGCCAAGCCTGATTGCAATCTGAGTAATTCACCGGAGATCAGTTGGCACTGAGTGGTGTCGGGAAAATAAGTAAATCGACTGGTTGATCGAAGTACATTTAATGTTCCAATATAGAAAAAAACTAAGAATAAGTCAAGTTATAACGAGTAGAAATCCAAGATCACTGGATAGATTCCCTGATAATTGGTCACCGGATTAATGAATTCGATATAACTGGTTACTGGATAAATGGTTTTTTTAAACTGGTCACCGGGTAAATAATGTAAATTTTGCGGGTTAATTGATCCCTGGATAATCGATTCCGTTCGATAATTGGCCGCCAAATTTGATTGAAATAAGAAAAGTCTTAGCTTTCGACGCAATCGCGAGTCTTCATGTTGTTTTTGAAAGGAAAAGACCGATGAATATTTAGTTTTATTCCTAATGCAGGAAAAGTAAAAATTAACGTTAAGACCGTTTGGAACTTTCGAATACCTATAAAAATATTAAAATTAAATTAATAATATAAGAATTGAGCAAAATATGAGTTGTATTAAAAATTGTATTCCTTAAAAATATACCTATTTTCTCGTTCTGTAAACACGCAAAATTTCAAAACTAAAATAACACAGATAACTTTACGTTAAGAAATCATACCATTAAATAAAGAATAGAATTTTAAAATCAATTGTTCGCGATTTAAAATGATAAACACCTGAGAAAAATTAAAACAGCGTTAACTAAAGATTTACTATTACAATGGCAGAAAAAATGTCACCACCCAGGCAAACTCACACGTGACAGTTGTCGACCGTTATATTTAAAGTGGAAGCACACACGCATACGCGTTTTAAATTAAAATTTAAATGAAATTGGAAAAGATTACCAACCGGTTTATTAACCTTTAAACTAACGTTAAAGTATTAAAAAATTAAAAAAATTTCTGTAACAAGGAAATCAAAAATTTTTCGTGTCAAATTGAAACTGACGCAATGAGAATTTTTTTACTTAACGGACCCAGAGAACGATGGTTTTCATTTTGCAAATGTAGAATAAAAAAATTTTTTTGTTTCTGTTTGGGCTGTAATAAAATGCAGTTTAAAACTGTAAGCCCCCACCAGGGCTAGCCCGATTTCAAACCATTTTGAATTGGAAAAATTTACTAATTACAAACTATTATCTTATATTTATTTCAGAAAACGCCACTAATTTATCCAAATATCAAAAACAAAATTTAAAAAAATCTTGCTCGCTTCCTTCAGATTTAAAAAAAAAACTATTGCAAATTCGCCATGATTTTCATTACAAAAATGTGCAACTATTGCGGTAGCTTTTGCACATTTGCAATGCGCCATGTACTTTGATTGTAATTAAACCTACCTATAATGGTAAAAAAGCAACGAGTCCCACCCAGACCGGGTCATTTAGGTAATTCTTAAGTCTTGCGTAAGTATCATGGAGGTCTGAAAAATGTGTTCGCAACTGTTGACTCTCTTTAATTTTATGGTAGTAAAAATGCGCAGTTATACAGACCACTCGTCCAATCAGCTATTATTACAGAATCCGCAAAAGTAAAACTGGACATTGTAATGAATAAAAATTTATAGGAAACTGGAATGCAAACAGCAAATATAACAATGTAAGGAACTTGGCACCGAAAATTTAAAACTGCTCGCTGGCCTATACCTAATTGGGAACTGTTAACAGGCCAGGCCAGGACTGGCCGGGGCGCGGTGAAATTTTTAATACCCACGGTTACGGGCCGAGGAGGCGATGTTTCTTAACATAACAAGTTATAAAAAATATGTAATCCGTAGGCCGGATCGAACTAAAAAACCTGCGGGCCGCAATTTTTTAGTACGTCCAAAACCTAGCCTGCCAGTGCTTATCTCAACAAAATTTTTTTAACAGACGATTATAGCCTGTCAAAAATTAAACTCGTTAAAAAATTTTCTCTATGAACACCAGTTGCTCCAAGAGAGTTCAGGTTATTGGGAAATTTTTCAGAGCTAACAAATTTTTTAATAACCTGTCAAAAAACGTCATTGAATACATTTATAATAGAAACAATGCTATAAATATGCTAAACAGTCTTCTTTTCTTTTTCTTTTTTCTTTTTTTTTTTAACAAGTCAAACTTAAAAGTAATAATAATAAAAAACCAAAACTAATTGAAAACAGTAAAAAACTGAAACCTATAACATAAATATAACATTTTATTGGAAAAAATTGCATTTTATAGGGTATAGTATGGTGAATATAATATCAAATAATACATATGTGGGCAAATGAGTTTTTTTCCACAATAAATGTGACATCAAAGAAACGCTCTGCCAATTGTATTGAACGCTGAAACATCAAATTAAACTTAAAATTTTCTTGACGTACGAAATATAGTTTCACAACTCAAAATTTGTAGTGTTCTAAATGTAATCAAACTGTCCATTTTAAAAATTAAATTTAAAACTAAAGTAAAGTAAACCGGGGTAAAATTCTGTTGCGGGGCGATATCATTGATAATTAACAGAAAAGAATATCGTATGAAATGTATCTTAGGTCTGTTACAAAATAATTGAGTCTAAAAAAATTTTTTAGGATAATTATAATAATCAAAAGCTTAGATAAAAATCTATAAGCTAATAAAAGTTTTGTATAACTAAACTGTATTGTTAGCAAAATGTGCTCATCTGGATTTGTTCCCAATCATTTTAAACAGATTTTAGAACACATGTCGCTATTAAATATCATGATAATTTGCAAAAAAGACTTATCTGAAGCAAGAATCTGTGCCACAACAGCAAACAAAAGAAGAAGAATGATAATTTGCATAAGTTTTTAAATTTCCTGGAAATTATGCAGTAAAAACGAGGCCGTTAAAGCGTATAAACTTAAGTTGGTAAAATATTAATTTTTTACTCAATAAGAATTCCCAAATACAAACCAAAAAGTCAATGTTTAACTCTTTGGGATTCTTTCCGCTACGAATCCGCAAAAGGGATTCCGCGCCATCGCTGCTCAGCGGAATTCCGCCGCCGCCCGTCGAGACGCGAAGTTTAACACAGTGCAGCACTGACGCGGAATACCTTCTGCGGATTTGCAGCGGTTTTTGAACGAAAAAATCCCAAAGGGTTAAAACAAGATAATGATATATAAGAAAATTTAGTAACTAAAGAAAAAATCTGTTGAAAAAATAAAAAAAAGTTTTTACGAAACTTTTTTCTCACAAAACTCTATTTTCACTATAAAATTAACATTATAGTAAATTAGTTTTAGATTATGTTAAAACATTTGTTGTTAGCAGTTTAAAAATAAAATAAACACGTAGTCTTCTTAGAGTATTTATCAAATCCAGAGTTAACCCCTTGCATTTTTATATTATATATTACAGATTATTACGAATATGAGGCGAGAATATGAAACGGGATTTTAAAAGGAAAATTCTATTCAGTAACCAATAGTGGGGTTCCTCGAGCTCCAACCTCCGTCTTATTTTTATGCTAATCTCATAAATACTTAAAAATAAATGCCAGGTTCAAGGTCAAACCCCTACCCAATGCCACAAATTATTTTGTCAATTTGTTTTTGTAAAAAATTTTTTTTCAAAACTTTTAAAAAACGATAAAAGTTGTCCTTAAAAATGCAAATATAATAAGTTTAAAAATATCAAAATAGCTTGTTTAAGGGCTTGTTTAAGCTCCGTCTTATTTTTATGCTAATCTCATAAATACTTAAAAATAAATGCCAGGTTCAAGGCCCCTACCCAATGCCACAAATTATTTTGTCAATTTGTTTTTGTAAAAATTTTTTTTTTTAAACTTTTAAAAAACGATAAAAGTTATCCTTAAAAATGCAAATATAATAAGTTTAAAAATATCAAAATAGCTTGTTTAAGGGCTTGTTTAAGCTCCGTCTTATTTTTATGCTAATCTCATAAATACTTAAAAATAAATGCCAGGTTCAAGGCCCCTACCCAATGCCACAAATTATGATGTCAATTGTTTAATGGAATATAATTTTTTTCAAAAGTTTTTAAAAAGGATAAAAGTTGTCCTTAAAAATGCAAATATAATAAGTTTAAAAATATCAAAAAATAGGCTTGTTTAAGGGCTTGTTTAAGCTCCGTCTTATTTTTATGCTAATCTCATAAATACTTAAAAATAAATGCCAGGTTCAAGGCCCCTACCCAATGCCACAAATTATTTTGTCAATTTGTTTTTGTAAAATTTTTTTTTTCAAAACTTTTTAAAAAGGATAAAAGTTGTCCTTAAAAATGCAAATATAATAAGTTTAAAAATATCAAAATAGCTTGTTTAAGGGCTTGTTTAAGCTCCGGCTTATTTTTATGCTAATCTCATAAATACTTAAAAATAAATGCCAGGTTCAAGGTCAAACCCCTACCCAACGCCACAAATTATTTCGTCAATTTGTTTTTGTAAAAAATTTTTTTTCAAAACTTTTAAAAAACGATAAAAGTTGTCCTTAAAAATGCAAATATAATAAGTTTAAAAATATCAAAATAGCTTGTTTAAGGGTTTGTTTAAGCTCCGTCTTATTTTTATGCTAATCTCATAAATACTTAAAAATAAATGTCAGGTTCAAGGTCAAAACCCTACCCAATGCCACAAATTATTTCGTCAATTTGTTTTTGTAAAAATTTTTTTTTTTAAACTTTTAAAAAACGATAAAAGTTATCCTTAAAAATGCAAATATAATAAGTTTAAAAATATCAAAATAGCTTGTTTAAGGGGTAGATTTCTCAGCTCTGTTTTATATGGCCCGAGCCCCGGAGCGTGATACTCGAATGTCAGAATATCATCAGTAAGCAACACTTAAATGGGAGACCCATATAAAAGAAATTTGGCATGTTTTAGTTTTTTTATTTTTACTTTAGTCGATTTCGTATTAATTTACAAAAAGCATACAATGGAAATTACTAAAAGCTCTTATAAAGATAAAGTCTATGTTTATTTTAAAATACCGTTAAAACATTATAAACCTATAAAATAAATATGATACGAGCCAAAGTATGACGTCATATTGAACCGGATACTTTGAAAATAAGCACAAAAATCACTTAGAGAATGTTTTAAAAGTTGATAGTAAGCAAACAAAAGAAACAAAATAAATTTTTGCTTTATTTTTTTAAATTAAAACAATAACGCAATAATTACACATTTGGCATTTAAAATTCTTCAAAAGATTTAAAAACAAAAAAAAAACAAAACAATAAGTTCTTTGAATCATTTTATTTGAGTTAAAACAACAAAACATTAATATTCTTACTACTTGCGGATTTAAAACCGTTAAAAATCGATTCACACGAAAATTTATAAGGTTTTAAAAACCGGACAAAACGTGCGGCTGTTTGTTTTATTTTTAAATATGCACTATTAACCTTATTTCGTATGAAAGAGTGGAAGTTTAAGGAGTTTTCAGGAGTGGAAAGAATTAGAAGCCAAATAAATTGGGATGCGGGAAGTTTGGAGAAACCGGTGGAAACTTAAAGTGGAAAGTTTAAAATTTTCAGCGTCTATATCTAAAATTAACTCCAAAGCTTTTTTTTTTAAATTTTGGTTCCAAGTTTTTTTCCGTGGCTGGCTTTAATTTCCTATTTTCGACGGCTTTAAGTTTTCTACTTTGCTACACCAACGATATCGTATCAAAATTTTGACGTATGTATTAAAGGTTTTGAATTTTATGTTTTGGGCATATTTGTAAATAAAAACATTTAAATACATAATTTTATCATGCTTTCAGTTTTAATTTCGAGTTTAGCTTCGGCGTTGCTTAGGTTTGAAGTTTTAGCTTTATTTGTGATATAGACTGTGTCTTATGAATAGGATACAAGTTCCCTCGGTTTTAACTTCCACAAATTATTTTCAGGGACAAAAATTTCATTCAAATACGGAGTGATTAATTAATCTTGCTTTATAATAGGCTGAAAGTAGAAAAGAAAATCTAAATCATAGAATCGGTTTAAAAAATTGGTATGTACACACAACAATATAAATTCTGTTAATTAATTATTTTATTTATTTCTTTAATCATTTTAATTTCAAAAATAGTCACTTGCCTACTATAATCAAAGAAAATAATTAAAAAAGGTTAAAAATAATTAAAACATTCACTGAAAATAGTAATTTTTTGGATAGACAAAATCTTATGAATTGTACGCTATAATGCGCATAAAGTTTTTACAAAGTGTTAAACATTTAAATATAAAAAGTGACCGAAACTAAAAAAAACAAATTTTAGCTGATCAAACTGATGCACAGTAGAAAGAAATTTTTTAAAAACCAGAACTCAACCGACACATAATATTTTGTAAAGTGACGAAAATATTTTTATGTAAATAACTCGTTGCATTATGACACAATTTCTTTATTTAGTCGTCTACAATTTTCAATTGCACGACTATCTCCGAAAAAGTCGCCGAATAAAAATTATTTGATTTAGAAAAAAACCTGAATATGATATGAAGCAGCGCGTTTAAACGATTTTTTTAAAGTTCTATTTATTAAAATAGTAAAGAAGCCCAAAACGGTACAAATTTATAAAATTACATTTTTATAAATGGTATTTATTAAAAATGGCCCATTTTAAAATGTTAAAATTTAAGGGTTTTCTCAAATATAACTTTAAACATAAAAAATTAAAAAGTACTCCGGGGAAATGCTGAAATGCACTATATTTTGCAAATCGGAAATGTTTATAGTTGCTTATGTCAAATGAACTTTGTTTGTGCCGGTCACATAAACTGGGTAAACGCTCAAAACATCTTCTTGTATATGACTCATGAATTCTCTAGAATATAGTAGGAGTTCTCTTATTTATAATATCACTCACGATTATGAAAATTTTTAGAATAGAATAGAATAAGTTTATTGTTGCAAAGGTTACGGTTATGTAACACACTTACAATACAACAAAAGAAAGTAATAATCACATATGTTATTATATACAAAAAAACAAAACAACAATACATGATATGAAATAAAAATAGACAAAAAATGCAAAAAATTGAACAATAAGCATAATTATTGTGACTGGGTATTGTGTTTAATTAATAGATATAAAAAATATAAGCATGAAGAAATTTACTTTATAAAAGCTAATATTTTGTTACGAAAAATCGAAAAAGACTGAGATGAAACTATGTTTTTGGGCAATGTATTCCACAGTTTAGCAGCACGATTGCCAAAAAAATACTTATATACGTCTAATCTACAAAATTTTTCTCTCAGCTTTATCCCATTATTACGTGTACGTGTATTGTTTTCAAGAGTTAAAAATTTTTCTCTGGTTACATCTACCATATTGTTGAGCAGTTTATAACACATAATAACATCATTTCTTGACCTTCGAGATTCAATTCTATCTAAATTTAGTTCTTTAAGACGTGTTTCATAAGGTAGATTTGGAAATGAACATCTCAAATATAACTTTCTGGTAAAATTTTTTTGTACTTTTTCAATGCGTTCAATATCCATTAAATAATGAGGGTTCCAAACATAAGTTTCAAATTCAACCAATGGACGCACAAAACTAGTGTAAGCTTTAAGCAAATAAGACATATTAGTTGTACGAAACGCTCGAAATAAAACGGAAATTCGGTTTTGGGCTTTTGCGGCTATATGAGCGCAGTGATCAGAAAATTTGAGATCAGACGACATAAGAATACCCAAGTCACGAACACAATTTTTGCTTTCAATAAGAATATTATTTAAAAAATACCTATATTTTACATTTCTATAACCTAAATGAAGCGCACTGCATTTATTTATAGCAATGTTTAACTGCCATTTGTTGGCCCAATGGCAAAAACTATCTAAATTTTTTTGAAAATTAATTTTATTATTCTCATCCTCGATAATGCTGTACATTTTAGCATCATCGGCAAACATTTTTACAAAAGTTTTAGAGTCGAGACAATCCGGCAGATCATTGATATAAATTAAGAAGAGAAGAGGCCCAAGCACACTTCCTTGGGGAACTCCGCTCGTGACACTTATATAATTAGATGAAACATATTCAGTTAAAGCATCAGGAGAATCATTAGGCAAAACAACTTTTTGTCTACGATTAGATAAAAAACTAGATATCCAGCTTAAAAGTTCATAATCAATCCCATAGGCTTTAAGTTTTGCTAGCAATTTAGGATGACTTACAGAATCGAAAGCTTTAGAAAAGTCAATATAAACTGAATCTACTGATTTTTTATTTTCAACTGCTGTGACCCAATCTGATAAAGTAGATAAAAGCTGTAAGCCTACTGATTTTCGTTTTAAAAACCCAAATTGATCAGGATGAATCGGTTTTTTATCTTTAAGGTAAATCAAAAGTTCATCACACACAATACTCTCCATTACTTTGGAACTAATACAAGTGAGAGATATAGGCCTATAGTTTTGTCGCAAACTACTGGCACCCTTTTCGAAAATAGGCAAAACGAAGACATCTTTCCAAACTAAAGAAACGGTGCCAGATAGCATTGAAAGCTCGAAAATTTTAGCCATAGGCTCAGCTATTTTGGAAGCAAGATTCTTTAAATATATAGCAGGAAGGTGATCAGGAGTACGCGATGATTTATTTGGAAGCTTTTTTAATTTTTTTTCAACTAATTTAACTGGAAAGTGACATAGAAATATTCCTTCATTTTCATTAACTCTTTTTGCAAATTCAGGAATAAATCCATTGTCGTTTGTGAAAACATCGGAGAAATAATCGTTAAAAATATTACATTTTTCCTCATTATAAATGGCCAAGGACCCATCATCTTTTTTATGGGCCCAATTTCATCTTGTTTTGACCCTAATTTATTGTTTGCAAAATTGAAAAATTTTTTTATGTTTCCACTATTGATGGCTTCGTGCTCTAAATCATAATGAAATTTTTTAACGCTTCAGCGTATGTTTTATCGCAATCAACCCATTCATTTTTAAAATTGCGGTTTAATTTTGATTTACGGTGTATTCTGCGTTTTTTACGCTTTAAAGCTAAAATGTTTGGTGGATAAAACGAACACTAATCAATGAAAATGGCTGCCTTAACAGCAAAAAGCACGATCGTCAGAAATATTGGATTGTTCACTTAAGTCACTCGTCACTAGTGTTATGAGTCATTGGTGGGTTATCGTACCGCAGGGGTAGAGAATAATATGATCTTTTTTCAATGTTAAGAAGAGGTAATAAAATAATTTCGGTTTTTTTATGTTTTGTAAATTCCAGACTAAAATTACAAAAAACCCGCTTAATGTTACAATTTGAACAAATTGAATTGCGTTCAAATGGCGTTCAAATTTGAACAAATTTGAACGCCATTTTTTTCGGCAATACGCACAGAAACTTCAAAAGCGCAAAAATTATTAATTCATTTTAATAACCAAAAACTCTGTTTTAAAGTTACTGTGACGGGACATGTCTATATAAACAAATTTTATTCTAGGTTTTTCTGACGAATAAATTGAGCTTAAACCATGTTTTAAGTGGAATATAAGTGATTTAAAATACCAATTAAAAGCTTTGGGAAAAAAAACTAACATTTAAAAGCTCTCAAATGTTTCTGAAGTATTTAAAAAAACCTTCGATAAGTTTTTAAAACAAAGCTTTTTTTATCGGACATAGACACCGATATTTGCTGTGCATTACAATAAAAACACGCGTTTCGACATCGCGGTCGGGGAATATAAATTGCAAAAATTCATTTTTATGACAAATAAATCTACTATTTCACACGTACGTACTATTACGCCGGAATCTACGTGGTATTTTTTGTGCGGGATTTCTAAGCAATACTAAAAAAATAAGTCAGAATTACTATAAAATTATCGTCACTACGACTCATTAGAATTTTAAACGAAATAAAATACCTATTAAAATATATGTAGTACGAAATTTGATTCATTCCACACTATATATTTTTTTGCTGCGCGGTGGATTGGGTAAAAACTATAAATCCTTGAGACTGCGACTTGTTGCATTATATTTCGCTGCTTTTTAAGTCTATAGAAGGAGTCATATTGGGGTATTTTATTCATTCTTCCTTAAAGCGACGTCAGCATGCAATCATATTATTTTGTCAGATAAGCGTAAAACTTATAAAATTCAATTTAGAGTTAAAAACGCAAAGAAAAAAAAGGAACTTCCGGGTGTTTAGAAAATTTAAATTTTAAACGAAATAAATGCAGTTGGAATGAATTTTTAGAATTTTTATGCAATCGGAGATAAAAATTTAATATTTGGACAATATTATTGTGAATAAAATTTAGAAATACTCAGCGCCTAAAATTTTAGTAACTTTTTGCGATAAAGCTTATTTTCTGACTAAAAACACGCAGAAAAATTGTAGTTTTCTTTATAAAATGTCTTGACTAAATAAGTCAAAATATAGTTCGAATTTACAAAAGAAAGACTGTGTTATACATTTAATACATTAAATTTTTTTAGGATATTTAATAAGAAAACTTAATTTAACTATGTAGGCTTGAGTATTAATTTTTTTTATCATTCAGTTATAAATAAAAAATGCAAAAATGTTGTAATAATATATTGTGATTAGTAAAAGCCTGTTTATTATCATTTTAATAAAAAACATAAAAACACAAAATATTTTTTTAAATATTAAAATTTATGTTTATCTTATTTTTCATCAAATGTGGGAAACAGGAAAGTGGATGGTAAACGTGCCTCGTATTTTAAATCATACTTAATAATTTCCTGAAGTATTTCAAACAATTTTTTATCTAAAAAATACAATTTTAGAATTCTAAAAGTATTTTCTTGACAGATTATAAAATAGTTGAAAAATCGTTTGAGTACATGAATTTTAATAAATAGATACAGTCTGATGTGTGTGTGTGTGTGTGTGTGTGTGTGTGTGTGTGTGTGTGTGTGTGTGTGTGTGTGTGTGTGTGTGTGTGTGTGTGTGTGTGTGTGTGTGTGTGTGTGTGTGTGTGTGTGTGTGTGTGTGTGTTTGTGTGTGTGTGTGTGTGTGTGTGTGTGTGTGTGTGTGTGTGTGTGTGTGTGTGTGTGTGTGTGTGTGTGTGTGTGTGTGTGTGTGTGTGTGTGTGTGTGTGTGTGTGTGTGTGTGTGTGTGTGTGTGTGTGTGTGTGTGTGTGTGTGTGTGTGTGTGTGTGTGTGTGTGTGTGTGTGTGTGTGTGTGTGTGTGTGTGTGTGTGTGTGTGTGTGTGTGTGTGTGTGTGTGTGTGTGTGTGTGTGTGTGTGTGTGTGTGTGTGTGTGTGTGTGTGTGTGTGTGTGTGTGTGTGTGTGTGTGTGTGTGTGTGTGTGTGTGTGTGTGTGTGTGTGTGTGTGTGTGTGTGTGTGTGTGTGTGGGTGTGTGCGTGTGTGTGTGTGTGTTTGTTCGAACACATGAAGTTAGCCAGATATAATTCAGTCATAGGTTAATTTAAATTAGTTTTTTTTATTTGTAAACAATAAAAAATATAAAACAGTATCAAGTGGCACCATAGAGTTTGTCAACTAAATAACCTAACCCTATTCAAACGACATAACCTATCAAAAAATATCAGGGTTAAATACAATTTTAGTCGTTAGATATTTGTATTAAAGAAATTTATTTATTACAAAACGTTTCTTGGCATTTCTTATTTAAAAACAACTATTTTTTTAAATGAATATACTTTGAACAACAAAAGTTTAAGAATTATGACTTTGCAGAATTCTGAGAATTAGATATAAGTTCATGAGCTTGGGTTTTATATAAACCAAGTGACGCCTAAAACCATATTAAAACTAATAAATTGTTAAAAAAAGATCGATGCTTTCCGTTCCGCTTGTTGTACTGTTTTTTTTATAATATCATGTGCTTTTTATTATTTCCAGTATTTAGTATGGAGGTATTAAAGCGTTATTACAAAATCTTTTTAAAAAAATCAATCCGTAAAAAATATAAGTATTTCTTCTAAACATAAATTTTTATTTAGCAGCATATTATTTATTAAAAACACTCAATAAATTGGTGTCGATATATAAAACTATTAATGTATGAAATGAACTCATTGTTTTTTAACTAATTTTAAATAGTCGTAAAACTAAAAGCCAGATTGGATTAATTATTTTTGATTTAATCTTAAAGTATTTTTTTAATATCAAAATCATAAAAAAATATCCAGTTAATTTACTTTAACTTTGCCTATATTAAATTTAAAAAAAAATACTGAAACTCATTATTTAATACTCGCCTACAATTTTTTTTCTATAAATTAATGTTTTGTTTTTTTTTTAAATTGTTAAAACTAAAGTTTTTTTTAATAACACAGCCTCTGACAACATTTTTTTACTGAACAATTTATATATTTAGTTAATTTAGTTTAACTATGCCTATATTAAATTATAGAAAAAATACTCAAACTCTGCTTTTATACTCATTTAAAATTTTTTCCTTTGAAAATTAATGTATTTTCAAAAAAAATTGTTAACGGTAAAGTTTTTTTTTTAAATAACACAGCCTCAGACAACATTTTTTAAATTTTTTTTTGTCTGAATAATTTATATTCGACCTCATTAAACCTATATACAAAAAACGAAAAACATAAATAATTTAAGGCTTTCCTTTTCTAGTTCCGCCGTACTTCGAATACGGTTAAAAAGGAAGTCATTATAAATATCGTATTTGCACAGACTAAAGCCGTTTGGACAGAAACGACATAATCAAAATATCATGTTCAAAAGAAAGACAGAAAACAATCATTATTGCATAAATAAATACTACGCAAAAAGTACACGCGTCATATGGCCTTGATAGGTGAATGAATCGAATAAGATTGTAAGAATATAGTAAACTGGATCAATGGCCAGATTGCATTGCCAATCGCGAATTACAAAAAAAAAATATAATTTAGGTTTGTTGGAACCCAGGTAACTTATATCTTGAACTTGGAGCGAAAACGGGGAATTTTAAGCCGGAAGTAGGAAACTTGAAGCAGAAAATATAGGGAACTCTCGCTAAAACCTATTTTTAAGCATAAGCCTAAGCTAAACCCAACCCTACCCAAACCTTTTTTTTAATTTTTAGCTTCGAATTTCAATTTCGCGGCTTTAAGTTTTTAAATTTTCGACAACTAAGTTAAAATCAATTTACCTATTTAAAACCCCATAATATCAAATAACACAGTGTTTATACTTATTAATTTACTTTTGTTTCTCACTTTACCCTTTCTAATTAGCACACTTCAAGTGTCCGTCACAAACCTTAAAGAACTGCTGAATGTTAATCTTTAACGGTCGGGCTAATTTTCTATACTAAGACTCAGCTTCACATTCTGCGTCTGATACACAGTAATAATCAAGAAGGGTTTTTATTTGAAAAAATATATCATTTGCGTTAATACTAAAGTTTATTTGTTTTTCTCTGCGTCAAAACGATTCTTTCAATATACACAGAGCAGTGAGGTGTGATTTAATTTATGCTTCTAAGACGAGCTAATAATCGGAAAAGGTTAAGCGGTGGATTATTGAAAAAAAAAACGCGACAAAATTAATATACTTGAAGTGAAAGTAACACCAGTATTTTTATGCAGAAATAGGAGCTTACACAATAAAAACTTATATAAAACGATGTAAAAAAACTTGCTGAAAGTAGTTATTTTTTCTAAAAGTTGCAAAAAAACACAAGTCAATTTTTGACACATTTACCAATAATTAATATAAAATTATTTGAATATATATAATCGAAACTGTTTTTTTAAAATTGTTGAATGCGCCAATGTTTGTTATGCGCGTCGAGCAAAAATTAATTTGAGCAAACAAAACTTTTTATTTCTCCGATTATAAATTAAATTGTGCCGTTTTTAGAAAATCGATAAAAAAAGAAAGAGTTTTATGTATGTATGTATGTTTTCTCACATACAATACTTTCTGATTTATTTGCCTTTTCAATAATTTTTATTGCTACACAAAAATCGACATTGGGGGTATATTTTTTCATACATTACTTTTAGATTTCAAATATTTTTTTATTATTATAAAATGACTTGAGGAGAGAAATTAAAAGATTTTATAATTAAGAAATTGTAAAACAAAGTGCATACTGTGGTTTCATTCAGTTGATAGTTTAAAAGGAAATATTTTGACATAATCAAAAAAAATTAAAATTTTATTTTTTCACATATTTTCATTAAATTTATAGTACAAGCCAACTACATTAGAAAATGTGTCACAATTTTTTGACGTTCAAAAATACCAGGTAAATGATCTTTTTTCTCATACAAAATACGAAACAATTTGATAATTTTAGCTTTTTTTAACCAAAAAATGGGCTTCAAACTTATTAACTCATCAACGGAAATGCCATTAGCTTTACTTTATAGATCGTATTTACATACCTAATCCCAAACAATTTTTTTATTAGCGGCTTTACAATGAGTAATACCGCTGGAACTTGTTAAACTTAAATTTACTATTTTTATTATAAATATATTTTTATTTGTGCATTGCTTTTAGACAACTTTACCCATTCTTCTTTTGCTAATTCCGGGAGGCCAGGCCAACATAAAAACCAAAAAAATAAATAAATAAAATGAAGTACCCGGACCGGAAGATATACCACATGCATTATTTCGTTATGTATTCTCGATTTTATCCAGAAATATATAAATTTTATTTATAAAGTGCAAAAGTTTTAATGTGTAATATTGCAGGATTATTATTATAATTTTTTTCTGTCACCCGAAGTTTTCGAAAACATATCTTTATAATATATAATATATAAAAACCAATAAAACTAAATTAAATAAATTTAAAAACTAAATAAAAAATAAACGCGTGTACCTTGAAATAATAACTAAGATATGGATTTTTAACAATAATAATGTAACACTATAAGTTCATTGAGGGTAGTTACCTATTATTGGATATGCGATGTGCTATAGACGCTAGCACTATTTAAACATTAGAACAGATATTTTATCTCATTTATTAATCGCCTAATGGAAAATGATTGACAGAGCTTTTCGTTACAAATAAAAGTACGAATATTTAAAAACATTAGCGAATTGTTTTTAGTGCAATGTCTATACGTAAATAATATTTACAATTTTAATAATATTAAGCTTTAAGACAATATAAATTTTTTTAAACTTTAGTGAGCATTTTGATTTTTTGAAACTATCATTAATAATCTGCATTAAGAAGCATTAAAAAAATTTTATAGAAATTTTGATTTTTTATCAGTCAAATTATTTTAATATTAAATTTAATAAAAAAACCAATAAAATCAGTTATAAAATATGGGTACATTAAACGCATTCGATAGAGTGCTAAAATAAGTATATTTTTTATAAAAGATTTATTCAAGATTAGGAGCGAAATACATTTTTTATTGGTATAAAATTTTTAAATCTTAATAAATTTTAGCCTTTTTATAGCACCAAAATATGATATAAAAATAAGCTATATTATGTTATTATCTTTGGATTTTTATTTAAATTTAATAATTTTGTTATATTAACAGTAATGATTTCATTGCTCGTTTCCAAACAGTGCAACGGCTGAATTACATTGAAACATTGTTAAATCTGAACTTAATGAAGTTATCGAAATGTCTGTTCCTTTTAAATCTAAATCACATTAAAAAATCATATAGTTATCTGAATATTCTGAACATAGTTATCTAGTATATTCTGATATTTTATGTAAAAAAGCGCATTTGGAAACAACGAATGCATTCATTAAGGCGGAATATAATAAAGTCATTTAGTCATTCAAAGAAGATTTAAATCAGAAGATTTTGAAAAACATGAAGGATAAATTCTGCCAAGTAATGATAAATAAACAGGTTGTTTTTAAATTAATAAAAAAAATTAACAACGTAATAAAACTATAATTAACTCTTTATTGCATCTTTCAAAAGTCCTAGTGGTAAACTTAAACTAATAAGTGCTCCAAATGGTCAATGCTTCGTTTTAATTTTTTTTTTATTGTAAAAACTATAGCAAGAAAATAAGACTAACTTTAGTCCTAGTGTATCAAAAAAGTTGAACTTGGTATCTTGTGTAAAAAAATTATGGTATCCTAATCGTAGAAGGTTGTACGCTAATAAAACCTCTGTACTTTAAAAATTCATAATAAAAAAATTAAAATAAAAAAGCATATAGTCTTTTATAATTTTGACGGGTAAAACCGTAAAACTAATGTTTGCATTTTGTAAATTATAAGCTTTGTATTAATTTGAAACTTTATAATTAACAAAAAATAAATGTTATTTTTCCATTAATTAAACTTCAGTGTGCTAATGATTGCTGTTTCACAAAAATGATTTAAAACTACCAAACAACTATTATTAACGTTAATTAGTTTAAGTAAAACACAATAGATTCTACGTGCACATCTAAGAAAAATATTTAAGAAACCGAGGGTATAATTAAGCTCAAATAGTCTGGATAGCATTGGTACTCTATCACGAAAATGCGCGCTTAAAAATTTATTGTAAAAGGGCAAAATATGTGCACAAACTAAAGGCAAATGACTATAGGGTGTCTATGCTAAATATAAAAATATAATAACCTCTGCAAACTGTATAAGTTTAAAATAGATCGACTCGAGATAAATTTAAATGCAAAGTACACTAAATCCAAAGCCCTATTTTCAAAAGTTGTTTATAAAACTCATTGAAATATAGTTGAATTTTAAACCCATTTTGATTAGAGGTTTTATAAGAGTACAATGCATCCCCAAAAATCTGGATTATACAGATTCCCCCAAAAATAAGAAATACAGGATTCTTCAAAAATTTAATACTTCATTTTCATATGTATGTGTTATGGTAATGATTTAAGATACTTAGCAAATCGGTGCCAAAAATAGCGAAATTAGGTATTTGAATAAGGAACTTTTGACGTTGGCCTATAAAAAATAAATAAATAAAATCGTTAATACCTAAGTCAATAGAAGTATTACGTTTGGTTAACTTCGTAAAAGTGTATGAAAACATGGTATATATAATTAGATTTAAGTTATTATTTAGACAAAACACAAAACCATGTTTTACAACAGAAACGGGAAAACAAATATTCTTTCCATAAAGGTAAACTTTTATTGAAGGTGTTTCTACTTTCTACACTCTATTAGTTATATATACGTAAATTAAAAGTAATCAAACCAAGGCAACGTCATAAAGTAGCATTTATTTTGTTCAGTTTTGATGGACAATACATTATATAAAAAAGCTATTTTGAAATCATTTTATATCATTTTGAAATAATTTAGTAAGAAAAACTGAAATATATTTTTATTTTCAACTGTTTTACGTAAAAGAAAAGTCACGAAAGCAGTCATCTTGTTACAAAAATAAATTAAAGTGCAGTAAAATTGGTGCTTCATTTTGTATGTTAAATACGTTTAATGATAAATTTTTCATAAAACAAACTTTATCAAAGTATAATTGTACTATTTATCATACTTAACGTTTAATCAGTTGCGACCAATCCATGCCCATAAATTCATGCCCATTCGCAAAATAAACGACACGGTATCCAAATTATTTATTATGTGAGATTTATAAAAGCAGCTTTTTCATTTAGTTTTCTAAACACGATGGTCAAAACCCTCCCATTTAAACGGAAGTTGGTCAGTGTTAAATATTTTCACAGAGTTATGACTTTATAGAATCACTTTAAGCCTATTAGCACTTGGAAAAAATGAAGATCTCTCATTCATTGAAAATCAATTTTTTCCCGTTCGCTAATTGGCTAAAACAGCTCCTCCAACATTCATTCCCAGAGAGCAAAACATAATTATATATATATATAACGTGATCACGAACACTATATGACATTTTGAGGGTCCTTAAAATCCTGACGTAAACATGACAACCAGTTCTAAGAACTGAGCCAACCCTTACAAACGATACTCTTTAGCTTGAAATTCATGAATCTCCCATAATAAATAATTTATATACTGTGTGATTTAATTTTCATGAGCATGTGTCTCTCGCAAAGCTGATTAAAGGTTAAGTGATGCACGGTTGTCCAACCAAAGAATAAAAAGGAGTCAACGCATTTGCTGCCAAATAATTAACGAAACTTAAAAGTTATAATTTCATTTACGTGGAATTCGAAATTAAGCTAAACGCAGAACATAATAACGTAAAAAATATGTTTTTTTTACCTTTAAATATTTAATTATACACCCCAGATTTTGCAATTTGCGACAATTTTTTTACAATTTCACGGAATATTAAAATTTTTGTTTTTTATCGAAGTCAGGATGCAGTGAACCCAGATTTTGCAATTTGTGACAATTTTTTTACAATTTCATGGAATATTAAAATTTTTGTTTTTTATCGAAGTCAGGATGCAGTGAACCTCTTCAACTGGAAAAAACGTTCTTTTTTATATATTTCACGCCCGTTGCAACTGACATTTAATCAAGACCGAAGAGAGCCCGGGTTCCGGGCAAAAAAACTTCGCGCCATTGCTAACAATGTAAACCGCTCGCTAACTACGTAAGTACTGTCGCTGTTCGACTAAAAAAAGCGACGTGTCAGCGGTGAAAAAAAGCGAAAAAAGCAACACAGTGAATTTTGGCCTTTTGAAACGTAATTAAAGCGCCGTAAATTGCGCGGCGGCTAGCGAAAAAAAAACCGACCGAGGGGAATTTTCCGCCGAAATGAACGGAAAATTTTGAAAATTAGTTGGCGCGCGAAATTAGTTCACGCGGCGCTGAGACGTGCCGAAAAATTAAAAAAAGAAAAGAATTGCTAACGAAGATATGGCTAAACAAACTAATTTAGGCTGAAACCCGAAGCTAATTATCACTTATTTTGAGAGCTTAGAGCGCTATATGTCTCAAATTTTCGGTTACTATAAAAGAGTAAATTAAAGCAAGAAAAACTGCGACTGAGACTAATTTTTTTATGAAATACGCGTAGCATTTAACACACATTTTTGCACGTCACTAATCATAAATACGCAAAAAAAAGTTTTTGTAAAAAACAATGGCAAAATACACGAATATAAAACTTATGAGACTTTGATATATTTGCTGCTATCAAAAAACGTGAAAGTGAATATTTTCCGTAATCCGTGATCGTAAATTTTGTCGCGAAGAAGAAATAGCATTAAAAAATCAAGCCTTTTATATTCGCGCAAAAACATGTACAGGAATATTTCATCACACTGATTAAATTGACTGGATCGAAGCATATAATTCCCGGATTTTAAACTTTCAAGAAAACTAATAAAATACGACTTAGTAGCGAAGAATCTATTTTTAAATACAGTTTAATGGTCATTATTAAAATTATATTCATAAACTAAATAAATTTTTACCTATCCTTCCTAAATACAAATATTACAACTCCCGTTCTGTTAATATTTCAAAAACATAACGCCTTATAATAATACGAGTTGTAATCTAACACTGTCGAGCGATGGTGTAACGCAGCACGTCAGTCAATGAGGTACTGAGGCTGTAGATTACAGGTTCAAGTCCTAATCGCTCATTTTTCTCCAAAAAACCTAAAAACAGCAAATTGTTTCGCATTCTTTTTTTCAAAAACTCGATTTATTCGGCTTAATATTTCTGGCCGTCACACGAAATACTATGTCATTTTTCAGATAAAAACAAAATAAAAGAACCTCATAGCAACAGTTTTAAGCAACAGACTAACGTAAGTATGTAATTTATAAAATTATAATGAAACAGTGTCGAAAAATATATTCTTCAGTGTCCACAAGCGCGAGAAACATAGGGTTAACTTATTTTGATTTTCTGAGAAAACGTTTCTTCTCAATTATAATATTTACCGCTTATGTGATTCATATTAGCGGCAATTAAGTCGCAGATTTGATGTTGTTGATGAAAAAAAAAAGAAAAAAAAATAGAAAAAGAGAAAAAAAATAAACACAATGAAATGATGAAAACAGAAGAATTAAACTATGCATAAACTATGCTTAGTATGATATTAATTCTGTTATCTGATCATTAAAAAAAAAAGAAATTTTTATGGCGTCTCAAACACCAAACAGAAACCGCGCCTTTTTACAGAAACAACATAAAATCGGGGATTTTGAGTACACAAGTTAAGTCCTATGTCGTGTCATTGCGTCACCACAACCTAATGTTACAATAGATTAATGTTATAATTAATCATGCTTTTAGAATTGCAAATGCAGCCATTTAATTTCCTTACCCAAGATTTAGACTACATCATAAAACATATAAAAACAAATTTACGACAACTGTAATGCATTTTATTGCGTTGTTCCAAAAAATTGTTGACAAGTTAAATGGGAACGTTTAAATTGATTAGCCTCTACACTTCGGAGGGAAATCACAGACAAACACGTCAAATCAGCTGATTTTCGTCTGCTGGAGTTTTTTCTTTCCATTCGAGTGTTAGTTCCTTTCTCTTTGTATCCCGGAAGTTTTGAAAATCTTTAAGGAAAACAACGCCTTAACGCGAAAAATTATCGATTTAAAATTCCTCGGCGTTGTTTTTATTAGATTTTTTTAATACCTTTATTATACCCCTTTTCTGCGGCACATCAGAGGCGTGAGGTGAATTTTACGACCGAAATTCTTAATGCAGTTTAGAAAAGTCTGCGTAAAACGGTGGTTTTTAATCGACTGTATACAAAAAACATGAAAAAGTTCGATGTGGAATTAAAGGACTTAAATAAATTAAGTCACCAGTTGATGAACAATATAATAGAAATAGAATAACAGACGAAGACAACACACTGGAATTATACCCAGAAAGGGTAACTGTTGGAACTTGACAGTTGTTTTTTTTTTCTAAAAAATATTCTAAGTATCCCAAATCTTGTATTTAAATTTGGCTCATTTTTAACAAAATAGCAAAATTATATAACAAATGAATGATTACAAATTAAAAAACCAATAGACTAAAAAAATGATTTAGGCCCGGTTGCACCATAACTACTTAAATTAAGTAGGATACTTAAGTAGCTGTGAATCTGTATAAAATGTACACATTACGACTTTAGAAAAAATAGTTATGCGTCATTAGGGTCGATGGAGCCTTGAGAACTTAGAGCTGGAACTTGGAGCCGAAAATAGGGAACTTGGAGCCGTAAGTGGGGAACATGGAGCCTAAAGATGGGAACTTGGAGTTGAAAATAAAAATCGCTAAAACGTTTACCTAAGCCTAAGCGAAGCCTAAATCAAACCCCAAATCAATTTTTTCTTAAAGGCTCTTAGTTCCCATTGCTCGTGGCTCCAAGTTCCCAAAAATTTTCGATGGCTCCAAGTTCCCTGCTTAAGGCTCCAAAGACCCTGTACCGAAAAAATTTGTTTTAAAAAATGTTTTTGGTATGCAAAAAAACCAACAACTCAAATATTTTTTTAGATTGAATTGCTTTTTACTAGAAATTACTGTTGAAAAATTGTCAAATCTATTCTTCGAAAAAAAAAATAAAACAAAAAAACAACGTTATAGCAAAAATTATAATACTATTAGTATTATATATTTTTGATTATAGCATATTTAAAATTTAAAACAATACGATACAATACAACATTAGAATTCAAAATGAAATTATTGATTTATGAAAACCAAAATTATTTATTTATTATTTATTAATGATCAGATAACAGAATTAATATTATACTAAGCACAGTCTATACATAGTTTAATTCTACTGTTTTCATCATTTCATTTCATTTTTTCTTTTCTTTTTTTCTCTCTTTTTCTTTTTTTTTCATCAACAACATCAATTCTGCGACTTAATTGCCGCCAATATGAAATACAATTCTAACAAAATATCAACGAACAAATATCTGATATGACTTTAAAGGCTCAAAAAGAGCGTTTATCTAAGTCAGTTTTTAACTTTTCTTGAATGCATCCAAAGAATCGACAATTACTTGAGATGGGAGTAGATTGTTCCAAGGTGTAACCACCCTATTTGCAAAAGAAAATTTCCTTGCATTAATTCGGCTGTCTTCTATGGCCAATTTAAAGGGATAACCACGGGTGGGCTGCAGGTTAAACTTTAAAAAATCATTGGCTTGCAAATTGTTTAAGCAATGTATAAATAACATATTTGCTAACATAAAAATTACAATTATTTAAAAAATTTTGTAAAATATAACGAGAAATATAATAATAGTGAAACACACTGAAAAAATGGAACAAACATAGGGTACCATTTAAAATTAATCCTTAAAACTGCCTTTTAAATATGTGCCATACCTATAATTACTCGATTTTGTTCTAGGTTATCTCATTTTTTGTGGTAGCAAGTTTTTTAGGTTATATTATCCTTTATGGTAGTAATTTTTTTTAAAACTATTATTTACATGTACTCAAGTTGAAACGATTATTTTTCAAAAAATAAAATGAAAAACTATGTTTTTTATGAAAAAGTGCTCTTTTCATAGGAATACACACAGAAAAAGTCACTGTTGACAATGTCGATATCAACTGGGTTTTTTCTGCTGCTACAATGATATTTAAAAAAGTTAAAAAAATTAATGTAACTTAGCACGTGTTTTGCACACACTAAAAGTTACAGAATTTAATTTTAAGCTTGAAAAGTTTGGAGGCTACGACACAGATTAAGATAGTAAAAATATATTAGTGGTTTTAAGTGCTAATATGTCAATAGAAACTACAAAGCTAATCAAAAAATTTTAAATAAAAACAAAATGTTTAAAAGAGACAGAAATATTACAATAAGAATCTATTTTTAATGTACATTCACTTATTTTCATCAAAATATTTTTTAAGCTGTAAAAATGGACGCATTTTTTGGATATTTCGCGAATATAAAAATTATTAATATTATAGACAAAATAAACCTAGCTGCCCTCGATGTTTTGCAGTATTAAATAAACTATTCGACAACAAAGCAATTTATAATTTTATTAAAAACGGTTTATGGTTGAATTATATCTGGCTGACGCCGAAAATTAGTATGCAGACATGAGGGGACCAATTAAAATTGTGCGGTTATGACGTTTTTTTTAAACAAATAAGAACGCAGATTTTTTTTAATTCCACCTTTTTACAAAATATACAAAAATTAAACAACTTAAGCTCTTTAAAAATATGTATTTGGGTTTCAAATTGAGTTACTTGATAAATAATTTTTAAAAAAGGGGCTTTGATCTTTATTATTAAATCGCTTTTGTTAAAAATTTTAAACGGTTTTGTTGTTAAATAGTCGATTCAACACAGCAATTATCGATGTCAACTAGATTTTATTTGCCTATAATATTAAAGATTTAATATTTTATTTTAACAATTTTAAACTACTTAATCTGGAACAAAAATGCTAATTTTTTAACGGCTAAAATTGCTTAAAGGTGCGGTGCGGTGTCAAACTTTTTGTCTTCGATATTGATAATTGTTTGTGAAAACCTTACTCCTGCTCGCAATAGCCCACAAAAATTTTTTCAATAAAATATCTCCAGTGGTTCAAGAATTATGACCCCCCAAAAATGGCCCAAAAATTGAAATAACTTTTGTAGGCTATAGGGGCAGATGTAAGTTTTTTACTAAAAAATTATCAAAATCAAATAAAAAAGTTTGCACCGCACCTTTTAGTTTGCATGCTTTACGAAAACGTAGGATATAAAAAGTGTTTTTTATTTGAAAACGTAATAATCACACAATTTCTATTAGTCTTCGAATATCTCCCAAATAATTTTACGAGGTCAGCGAGATATAATTTAACCATAGTTTTTTTAATAAAAAATGTCATATCCGCAAAAATTTGAGTTACAAGTGTGATAATAAAAAAAAAGGTTATGCAAAAAAACCCCAAAAAAAAGTCTGCGGTTTAAAATATATCTTATTTAAATTTAAACCCTTATAATGCTTATCAAAAAACATGGAAACATCATGTGAATAAACAATAACAGGGATAATTAATAAAAATGATTTTTACAATGGTTTTTGCACTTTAATTTGCTTTTTATCGTTTAATAAGAAGGGCAGGCAACCTTTGTATGTTCAACTGTTGAAGAATTTTGAATATCAGGAAATTAATACTGCGAAATATATTTCCAGTATGCACGCAAAAAAAAATAAATTCCAAGGACTCACAATATAATAGGAAGCTATTATTGACACTTTTCTCTTTTTAGTGGTGTCATGTCACGATATAGGCAAAAATATATAATATTATATTTATTTATAATAAATAATATAATATATTTTATTACATACTTTGGTATAAGTATTTGGGTTATGTTTCTCAAATTAAGCAGGTATAAACAGGTTGTTATAAATACACCTAAAAGATTGTTATACAATTACACTTGTTATGTGTAAACTTAACCATTTTACATTATAAACTGCACCGTTTGCGGGGAATCAGCTTTGTAATAAATAATAACTTTAAAAAGTTTCGGAAAAACTTATAGAATAAAATGCAGTAAAAATTTAAAAAAAAAAGAATTTGTATTTTTTTGTTTCATGACAACAAAACAAAAACCAATAAATGTTTTTCTTTCCAATTTTTGTTAAAAAATTTATAAAAAATGTTTTTATGTTTTTGTTTTAGTTTTAAAGTTTACTGTTCGTATGTATTAAAAAATAATAGTGGCTTCCACTCCTATCCGGTCTGCACTAATAATGCTTTTCTGTGCCTTTTATACATAAATGAAATAATTTTAAAAGTATTTGCGAACAAAATACTAAACGAATATGCCCTAGATGAACAACTAATAGCTTTATTTAATTTTCGCGGAAAACAATTTGAAGAAAAAGAAAAGAAGTATTTTTTTAAAATTTTTTTATTGTTTTATAAGTGACAGTGACAGTTTTTTCGTTATTTTATAAGATTTATGGAAAAAAGTTTTAAACATAAAAAAGAGCTAAAAAAACGCATGGCACCAAAACTTGAATTTGTTTTAAACTAAAAAAGTTTTTTCCCTTCTTCAACATTTAAACTAAATTTTGTAATTTCTTCTACCTTAAGTACCAGTGTTAACTCAAGCATAAAATATTTCTTCTTTTTTATATAATATAGGAACGATATCTAACCTTATAGGCACCTTGCACTGGAATTCGGTTTATACATGAAGTATGCAATATACATAAGTGTCACCATAATGGATAATTACCTACTTATCTTTCGTAGTATGCAGATCAACCGATCGAAATTTCGCGCGCTTTCGATCGGTTTTTCTGCATACTACGAAAGATAAGTAGTAGATACGGAAATTATCCATTATGGTGACGCTTATTTATATTGCATACTTCATGTATACATGTTTTATGAGTACAAACAAGACGGTATTACAATAAATACATAAAAAAGACCCCCTGAAATTTTTGGGGGTACATTATGGGTTGTAAAAATGGTAACCATTGGGTGAATCGAGTTGAAATATATATTTTTGGGATCAACGTGTCTAAAGCTTTTATATGAGTACAAACAAGACGGTATTACAATAAATATATAAAAATGACCTCTTAAAAATTTCGGGGGTACATTTTAGTTGTAAAAATGGTAACCATTGGGTAAATCGAGTTGAAAATAATGACATCAGCGTGTCGAGAGCTTTGATATGAGTATAGTATTATAATAAAATCACCTCTTAAGAATTTTGGGGGGTACATTGATGGGTGCAAAAATGGGTAACCACTGAAGAAAATTAAAAAACCCATATATTTTTGAAATCAGTGCGTCGAGAGCTTTCATATTAGTATAAACATGTCACTTAAATTGAAAAAATGACAAAATTACCATTTTTCAAAATTGAGGGTAGTTGGGGGTATGTAACCGGGTAACCATAAAAAATTAGTCTAAAATTAGTATTTTTGAAATCAGCACGCATTGAGCTTTCAAACGAATATAAACACGGCTTATAAATAATAAAAACAAAAAAATCACCCCTTACTAAGTTTGGGGGTACAAAGGGGTCTGTATTTTGGTTACCCGACCATTTAGAGCAAATTTTTTTATATTTTTAAATACAGCACGCCGAGAGCTTTAAAATGATATATTACTTGCCTATGTAGAGGAGCTGTGGCAAAAGTTTTTTAGGGTTCAGCCATTGCAGCGTCTTAGGGCATCAAGATTTTTTTGCGCTTTAAAAAAATATTATTAAATTAATTTAAAACAAAAAAAATTTACCTTGGTTTGCTAAAAGTTTAATAATAATGGCGCTAAGAAGAAACACATAATAATGTATAATAATATTTTCAGAAAATATTTTAATATTTATATAATGTATAATAATATTTTCGGATAATGTTTTCGGAAAAAATAACTCCAGAAACATTTTTAAATTCATTACAAAAGAAAACTTTGCTTTTCCTAAGCCTAAGCGCAACGTTAAAATCAAACTAAAAAAAACATTAAAAAACCTTGAAAAAAATCTAAAATTGTTTTTTAAAAATGGGGAATAATTTTCAAAAAATATATTTTTCCAAAGATTTTTTGCAGAAAGTATTTCTCCTGACACCATAAAAACTGTGTTATATTGGAGACCATTTTCTAAAAAACAAACTTATTTTCACCAAATTGTTAATGTAAAATTTCAAAAACTATCACCTTTTTTCCAAAAATCATCATTGAATTGTATCCAACAAAAAAATTGTGATAAATCATTGAATTGTATCCAACAAAAAAATTGTGATAAAAAACGATTAAAAATTTTGTCCCAAACAAAAAATGCTTTTTAAAAATTACGGTGATAAGAAATACAAAAGAGAGTAAATTGGGCCATCTAAAATTTTTTTAAATTTATCTTCCCAAGGAACGATTGAATTGTAAAGAGAGGTCTAAGGAGAGTAAGAATTGTAAAGAAAGATAGGTCTAAGGAGCGAATTGTACAGTGAACGAATTACCTAGGGAGCGAATTGTCCAAGGAACGAATTCTCCCCAATAAAGATGGTGTAATAAAAATTGCGTTTGTAAACAATGCGGGGAGCGAATTGTCCATGGAACGAATTGTCTCGGGAGCAAATTGTCCCGGGAGCGAATTGTAGGGAGCGAATTGTCCAGGTCCCGTAAAAGAAGCTTATTCAGAACTTTTGTATATAAAAAACACGAGTTCTGACGGTTGACAATGTAACGCAGCGCGCCAGTTCATGAGGTACTGAGGCTCAGGAGATTGATTGCACCTTCAAGTTCTGTATCGCACATTTTTCAGTTAAAAGCTAATAAAACCTATCTTATTTTTTTGCACTATTTATTTTAAGAACTCAATTTATTCGGCCTTATATTTTTGAGCGTCACAATTTCTTAGCATTAAAAATAGGAGGTATACAACGGCAACCAATCACCAACATAACAACCAAATGACCTTATTACAAT
>JASAMX010006200.1:0-24065 GCA_030248175.1 Microlaimidae sp. YZB2_3
GCATTTGTTCTTTTAAATAGGCCGACCGCCGTCGACAGTAACCGACACGCCTCAATGAACGGGAACCCAAATTTCCGTCAGTTTCCTGGGTGTCGTCCGGGGAAGAATAGTCGGATTCCGACGATGACCAATCGGTCTGGTAACTGCGAGATTGTCGCGCCGACCCTGCCGGTCTAGTCACGCCAAAATTTGACGGGCTGTAACCAGCTTGGGCCGGGAGAACCACAGGCGCCCCTGCGATTGCCCGTGCTTCCCGCCGTGAGCCAGTACTCTCAGCACTACTTAACATTTTAAAACTCCGGAGCTGAGAGCGCAGAGTTTCCCAAAATTTTTGCCTATGGCTATCTTAGAGGAGCCACCCCGTTACTCTGCACCTGACCACAGCTGGGGGGTAGGGACAAGGAACCTAACTACTGCCAAAAAGTGACCAATGTTTTGTAATTAAACAATATTTTTAAAAGATACGACCGGTTAGTTTTTTATACTTAACTTAAGCGTGGGAGACCAAAGGGAGCCCTCTGAGTGCCCTTGTGCAAGCAACACTCCGCCCCAAACCAAAAATCGCTTTTGCGTTCGACCGGAAGCCCTACACCGGTTCAGGCTTTTAACCAAGCCCCGTTTACAAGGCTCCAGTTATGTGACGCCCAAATTTGTGAGGGGGCTTCCAGTCCAAGGGGTCACACGGATCGAACGCCAAAACAAGCTTCGGTTTGAAGAGAAGTGTTATGTGCTTAAGATGTTTGTATGCCTGTTTGTCTGTATGTCCTCCCTCCGGTGGGAGAACCGTCGCCAAAGACAGAGTTAGGAGTTCACAAAAATAACTGAATTAATAATTAGTAGCGGTTTGCGTTTTAACGAGCTTAAAAAGGCATGTTTTTACTGGCGGCCACAAAATTCATAATACCGAGGCCCTTTACACGATACACAAAACTAAAACAGCCTAAACATGGACAAACGGCACGGGGCGCGACTTAGCCTAAAAAAGGTTTTAGAAAAATGCGCGGGAACGTTTAAACTTAACCTAAGGAGGGTTGCTAAACGGGGTGAAAAGACACCTTTGAAGTTTTAGGCCTTTTTGGCAAGGGGGAAACTTTATGCAAAAAGTTGGCTTTTAGCCGCGCTACAATTTAAACGTAAAAACCTGCGTTGCCTGGGAAACGCCAAGAAGGGAAACCCGCCGGAAAAGCCAAGGGACTTAACGGGGGTTAGCGCCTACTTATTTTTACTAACTAAAAAGACGAACTCTTAAAAAACTAACTCTGCTCCGACGCGGCGTTGCTCCGGAGCTCAAACAGTAAAAAAGTTTTTAGTCTAATGTTCAGCTGCCGGTTGGTCGCTTGAGAATCCCACGTAGGACTGCTCGGAATCAAACTAGGGGCCTATTGAAGATATAAAAATATTTTTCGAAAATATAGCAAATTCTTAGGGAGGAAGACAGGAATAGGTTCCTGCTTCAGGGCCGTCTGGTTCTTCTCGTTTGATTTCCCGCAGCCGTCTAAGTTGATGAAGATTAAAAAACCAACGACTTTTTTAAACGGGGGCTATTTTTATATTAAACAAAAAGGCCACTAAACCCCGGCCCCGCGCGTGGTGACTGATTAGCACCGCGCGTTGAATTACCGCAAAAACAACCGACCAACCGGGCAAGTAATTTGAGGCGAGCCTCGCTCGCATGAGCAACCGCGCAACACCGCGTTTTAAATTAAAAACCTAAAACAAGAAATTTAATAAAAAGATTTATTTAAAAAACCTAAGGCGCTAACGCGGGGGACAAAAACTGGGCGAACACGAAAACCGCAACGACTCATGGATTCGCCATACATTTCTTAGCTAAAACTGCACTTGCTTGTTTTAAACAACTTTTTTATAGATTGAAATTTACTCGGCTACATCAATACCATACCCGATAATAAATTTGTTATTACAAACAATTATGTATTTGTATTAGACTAACTGTATTTTAAAAACACGATTAGCATATTGAAAATACGATTATAGCAATAAAAACATTTGAAATAACAACCACAATAAGTTTTTTAGTTTTTTTCCTTCTGGTATTTTAAAATCAAATACTGGTTTATCATAAAGGCTTTTAATTTATTTTATTTCGAATGATGTTTGATGTTTTATTTTATTTCGTCCAATGTTTTGGCCTTAAATAACTTCGAAGAATGTTTTGATTATGAAGAGTCGAGCTTATAGTACAATGTTGCTGATAGATAATTATTAAAACCGTCTACACATCGGTGCGAAAAAATTCTTCCAAAAAAACTGACGGACGAAAATATAGTAAAATTTTTGTTGGTTGTTTTTCTTGTGGAAAAACTGTCAAAATTGCGGCTATGAAATATCAACTAAATCAAGATCGGGTTTTACTAGCACTCCAAGCCGTGCAAGCGAAATTAGAGTGTCAGCTTGCGTGTTTTTGAAACTAAGCTGGTATAGGATGAGCATAATAGAGCCTCGCAAATGTGTTATTACACCTGAACCTAATTCGTCGTGTAGATATAAAAATGAAATTTTAAACTATGTATGAATTAAACAAATATGCGATTTCCACAAGTATCTAATTTAGTTATCAAGCATTTTCTCTTTTGTTTGGCTTCCTGCATTGTTACAGTTTTCTTCACGACCGCATTAATGTCCAGGTCATTCAGGTTTACAACCTATCAAAGGTACGCTGTTTCTATTCATAAAAAAGTTATTGAAATTGAGGTCAATAAAACTGTGTTAATGTTTATTGTATTTTATATATGATATGTTTTAAAAGACTTTGTATATGTACAGCAATTCAAGTTATTTCAAAAACGGCAGTTTGTCATTTTAAGTTAAAGCTTTGCAATTTTTGAGGTTTAAAAGCGCGTTTAAAACCTGAAAACAAAACGCGTCAGTGCTACTCATTGTTAAAATTCGCCTACTATTTCACCAGTAGCTCCTTTCAGCAACTCTTATAAAGTCAGTAGCCCTACGCCATTTGCTTTCTGCGTCTGTGTAGCGATAACAATCGCAAAAGGTTAATTTTAAAACAGATCCTGAACAAATTAAGTATAGATTCTACGTTTAGCCACTCATATGTTTTGTTTGAAGAAATTTACCCTATCATATATATTACTTATTAATTAGAATGAATAACCTTACACTTTCAGCTACCTTTCTGCAAAATTTCATAAAATAGAAAACAGCAAACATATGTATAATGAAAAAAAGGGGAAAAAACAAACATGCCCCAAAGGTTTGCAAAAAAACATCTTAAAAATATAACCAAATAAAAAATTAACAAATTTTTACATGCCCCTAATGTTCATGAAAATAATTAATTTGGAATCAAAATAATGCCTATTAAATTAATAAAGTTTTTTGACTAAAAAAAAATAAAGTGTTTCGCTCCAAGTATAGACATTTTTTATTATTAAGTGTTTTGTCAAAGTGTCCCTTCCTGCGAAGAAAAATAAACATAAAAATTAACAAAAATAATTTAACTGAGCAAAACATATAAACATAATAAAAAATTTTTAAATAAAAAAATTATTTGATGACCTTTTGTATTTTTGAGCTCATAGGTATGTCAAAAAATAGATCATTACAAATACCCAAGGATATCAACAAATACAAAAATAAAACAATTATTAAGATAAAAAATATAGAATCCGTGCAAACGCGAAAAAAATTTAAGATTCTTGAGAAACAATACGCGCACTTTTAACGCATTACACAAGAGCAGTATTAACATACATCAGGTGATTAACCAATAGTATTGTAACCTTACTTATGTGTGCCAAGGCAAGTTACCTTACTTACTTATTAACCTTGTGCCAAGGCCACAGTTGGTCTAAGCAAATAAAAAGTTATATAAACATTTTGGTCAAACAGTCTGGGCACTGTTTCATAAAAGGTACAAACAGTCTGGGCACTGTTTCATAAAAGTTATACAAACATTTGATTTATTTGTAAAAATACGGTCGGTTTTGTTGATTCAGCCCAAAGTGTGTATAACACTAGGATTTTCAAAGTTTCAAAGAAAAAATAAATTGGGAAAACTGTTTTGGTTGATAAGACGCACCCACTATCTCCGATTTTCATTTTTGTGTCGTCGTCTTAAAATAAGTAAACTTTATGCTGTAATATCAGCTAAAATTGCAATTGAATGCGAATTTTTTTTAAAATTAAAAGCTAGCACAACTTTTAAACACTTTTTAAAATTAAAACAATACACTATCGCCTATCGCAATTTCCTTTCAGAGTGAAATAAACGACACTATCACCTATCACCTGTCACCTATGGCCTTTTTCCTATCGCCTGTCGCCTATCGCAGCAGTGTGAACCGGGCTTAAGAGAACGCTTTTTTGGCTGAAACCAAGAACGGGAAGCATCACTTAGAAAACTAAGTGGAGTAAAGATGGACGACATAAAAAACCAACAAAAAAAACAACTTAAAAATGTATTAACACAATCTTTTTCTAAAAACCACAAAGTATTTACAAACCAATAATATACACCTATTTTACATTCTAATCTTTTGGTATTACTATCGAAATTATCTTAGTTCAACGTTAAGATTCAATTAATCTTTCATTAAATTTTTTTAATAAATTTATCACAGTTTTTACGATTTGCAATATCAAATTTAACAAAAATTGGTCTATGTTTTTTGCTAAAAGTTAAAAAAATTTTATGTAATTCTATGCAACCATACTCTATCTCTATAAATTCTGAACAAAAGGATTTAACTCGAAGACCAAATCTTGTGTATTGGAACGAATTCTAGCAAATCTTTTAATTAGGGTGTAAAACACGCTAATACCAAGATAATTTGAAACGTTGTTGTTTTTGTGAATATATCTGATTATCTTAAAATTGAAATCTTCGGTTTTATTATAAACAGCTATTTTAGCATTATAATTTTAAGTTTTATATCTAAATCTAAGTAATTACATGCAAAATTGTTAACAGTGGTTTTAGATAAAGGTAATTCATGCGGATATATATTTTTAAAAACATCTAACAAGTTATAATCATTATTTGAAGTAAAAGCACTAAAAACATCATCTATATACACCTAGTCGTCATTGCTAAAACATTTTGAAATACTGGATTGGGTTTAAGAAAATTAAACTCAATAAACGACAACGTAAGATCAGCAAGTTGTGGTGAAGCATTGCCTCCTTGGGGAATACCGGTTACTTGTAAAAACGTTTTACCTGCAAAAACTACATATAATTTTTTTACAATAAAATTATGGTTGAATTATATCTGGCTGACGCTAAAAATTAGAATGCAGACATGAAGAACCAATTAAAATTGTGCGGTAATGACTTTTTTTAAACAAATAAGAAAGCTGAATTTTTTCAATTCCACTTTTTCACAAAATATACAAAAATTAACCAACTTTAGTCCTTAAAAAATTTGCATTTAGGTTCTAAACTAAATAATTGGATAAATAATTATGAAAATAAAGTTTCTAATCTTTATTATTAATCAGCTTTAGTAAAAAATCTTGAATGTTTTTGTTGTTAAATAGTCGATTTAATACTGCAAATATCGCGGTCAGCTAGATTTTGTCTATAATTAGTTGTTTTATTTGATTGTTATCAAACGATTTATCATTTTTATGTTCGTCTGTATAGAAGCATTTGCTATGACCTATTGTTAAAAATCGTTTACTGGAATTTTTAAACAAGACATCTACAAGACTAGACATATTATTTAAAACAATTGCGTGAGGTAAACTGGTATAAAGCGTACTAAAATCAGCTGAAAATAATTTATAAGTTTTGCCCACAGAGTTTAGTCTAGAAATCACTTGCAGACTATTATCCACAGACCAATAAACTTTTCCGATTTTATCTTAGTGAGTGACAATATTTTTGAAAATGCGATTGAAAAAATTTTGAAAATTTTCCTAGGAAAATTGACGCCTCCTTAGAAGCTCCGTCAGTTATTAAGAATCAATTATTAATTAAAAAAACCTAAATAAAAGTAAAAAATTAAAGTCCAATAACAAAAACATAATGTATATAAAGTTTAACAGTTTGAACTGAATTTTTATATTAAACATAAAATAAAATTGTACCACATACTACCTGTTTCTGCTTGCGAAAACAACTGTAATGCCTTTGTATGTTTTTATTATACAAATTATGTTATTTATTATTATTATTTAAAATTAATTAAACTAACAAAAAATATCAATACTGTTCTTGGCAAAACATAAAAGTCACAAAAATAAAAATGCAAAAAAATAGCTTAAAGGAACAGTCCTCTAAATGTTGTTAAGAATCCAAACCATGTTATTTTTTTACCAACTTTTCTGTGGTGACTTTCAAAACCCATTATTCCCTATTTTTTGGTTTTTAAATGTTATTAAAAACACGATCTAGGTTTATATTTTCACCAAATTTGTTTTAGTTACTTTTAAAACACACCACTTTGATTGTTTTGCGTTTTCTAGGCTGAGAACACAACACAAGTTAATATTTAAAACTTTCTAAATAGTGACTTTTAAAACAAACCACCTTTTATTTACACGGGTGTCTAAGCTTAGTAGCCATTTACTCCGAAACGTACTATGTTTTGTATTTTTGGTGATCTAAATTGCGGAAATAGTTTTTACGTGTTTGATGCAAATTATTTTATCGAAATTTTGATGTAAAACTTTGGTTTCTTGTAAAAATTATCAATTTTTTGGTGTTTAAATACTTAGAATACCAGAGGAACGTATCAAAAAGCGATGCACAACAATTACAAAAAAAACCTGAAATGGTTTTAGTTATTAATATCATGCTATGTATATTAGCTACTTTTAAATGTTTTAAAGGATGAGCAGTTTAACCACGATGAATTTATAACTATCTGTTTTAACTTTGAGTGACAGTTGCACTCTATTCTACTATTCCAATGAAAACTGGATTGAAGGAGAACATTAAATAAACATGCAAATGTTTTATAATACAGAAAGTTTTTAGGCTTTCTAATTGGTATTGCTCCAGTTTAAATGTTAGTGATGACAAAGAACCTTGGATATTTGTAGTTACTCCTACTGCAACTAAAAACCTCGCACAAAAAGCAGACCTCACACGACTTATGCAAACTTTAAAACTGGTAATTCTTATTTAGTTTAATAATAGTCATCAAAAGTCTAAATTTCTTTGGACAGAAAAGAGTCGAAAACTGTTTGATCAGACTAAGCTTGTTTTGAAAGGTATTTTATAAGTTGTTTTCTTTAAAAGGTTTTTAGCTCTGGTTAATGCTTATTCCAGAAGAATCAATTTTTGACAATTTAGTGGCATTCCTTGAATGTTTTTACAATTTTTTTAGTGCTTTATTTAAGACAAAACAAAAACGCTTTTCAAAATAAAAAAAGTGTGTAGATCACCAAAATTGAATTTTGGCTTTTGTCTTTGTGAAATTTACAAAGTATAAACCAGGCCTAAAATTTATTTTAGTATTCCATAACCAAAAAATTTGTTGTTTAAGAAAAAACTTAACTACGTGTATGCGTTTGAGAAATTTATAAATAAATGATTCCAATTGGTACTGTTATTTGACGTTAACGTTTTTATCGTTAGGTTTATTAAGGATATTTGACCACAACTTACATATATGCTAACTTTGACTTACTGTTCAAACTTTCTATTTTAATGGATAAATTGTCGCATAGTCAAACATACACAACATAAGAATTCTATGAAAAAAAAAAAAAAATATATATATATTTTTTTTTAAAAAAAAAAAAAACAAAAAAAAAAAAACAAAACAAACCCACCCCCGAAATATATATATATATATATATATATATATATATATATATATATATATATATATATATTATATATTGCCAAGTGTTTCAATTTATTTTTCCTTTATTTTATTTTTTGTTATATGGGAATTTGTTCTAATATTTTTGATAATTTTAGGTATCTCATCTTCACTGGATTCTAGTGGAAGACGCTTTAAAAAAATCTGAAAAAGTTGCAGCCTTGCTTCGACGCTCAGGATTGTCTTATACTGTAGACTCATTATCATATAATTATGATGATAGGCTTAAACAATATATTTGTTCAGAATTAAATGTATTTACATACAAATGTTTTGTTTATTTGAGAGCGATGTTTTTATTTTTGTACTTGTTTAAAAGCATATAAACAGAACAATAGTGAACGGGGTTTTTCTTTCGTGTCAAAAGTTTTAGTTTTAGTTCATAATTTGACCAAAATTTCACAGGACAAAAACCAATAAGTTGTGGGTAATATAAACAAACTTTATAGATATTTAAAAATCAGTTTTATTTTTTAACGATACTTTTTATAAAGAAAACATGAGCATGGGGATATTTTTTAAAATGAGCTTTACAAAGAAAACGACAGTCGAATATAAAAAAAACAATTCAAAAAAACCTAACAACAAAACCACTTAAAAATAGTGCAAAAATCATAAAAAAATTCGCAAAAAAATCAAAAATTACAAATAAAAGAATAAGGCAAACTATTAACTTTCTTTCTGTTAGTTGCAATTGCAAAAATTAGTTTTTTTTAAAAAACTAATTTTTGCAATTGCAAAAATTAAAATTTCTGAAAGTAAAATATGTAATTATTGGATCAATAAGATTAATAAAAATAGAAGAATGAAACTTATGAAATGAAATTTGCATAAAAAGATCAATGGCACAATCAAGAAATTTTTAAAAGAAACTATAGATCATGAAAGCACTATCATGAGACTATCCAGCTTTGTCATTATACTGATTCCACAATAGTTATATGGTACGCATTTATTTGGTCGAGGGACATCCAGATCCGGTCGCGGAATGATTCAACGCAATATTGGTTTAGAATGGATAAAACATAACTACAGCATTATTATAAATAAAACGGGTGGAAGACAAAGCTCAGAGCCAATTAGAGGCATGAATGACAGCTATTTTTAAAAATCATTATTTAGAACTACTATAGATCCACCTAGCATAACAAAATTAAAATCAGCGGTCTCGCCACGAAGACGAAACAGAAGGCCTCTAGGATTAGATACACTTGATTGTAGTATTTTTGAAACCTGAAATACTACAAATAACAAAACACCGCCTATTTTAACAATTTTTTCTGCTTTGAATATTTTACTAATGCATTGAAAATATTTTTTTATTTTTTGATTAACTAGACAAATTTAAATATGAAAACCTTGGCTACTGAAAAAGTAGGTTAAAACCATAGTTAAAATTACAAAAATAACTGAGATTATTTTAATATTGTTGTTAAATCCAAAATTATTAATATTTTTGTTAGATAAATATTAAGCACAAAGTAATGCACAAAATTTGGTCAGCACAAATTCAAAATTAAATTTCTTTTATTTTCTTCTTTTTAATATTATTAATAATAATTGAACACTATTAGCAAATTATGTCATTGCGTAGCTAGTACTCTATTGTTTCAAATGTAATTTTTTATTTCTAAAAAATTAAATAGTTTTATTTTTAATATTGAACATAAAAAAATAGTTATGAAAATGCTCTAAGAATAGAGCATAAAAAATAAGCGATTTTCTTCTGGGCGTATGTTTAGATATGTGGACTACATTAAGATAGGGCGAAAATATGTGGACTACGTTAAGATAGGGTGAAAATATTTGGACTACGTTAAGATACACTTATATAAACTTTATTTAACTATAATGTGGAATGTACGGATGCTCACTAAAAAACAAACTGTAGGCCATATGAAATTTTTTTTTTAATTCAGTAAACTAATTATACAGCCCATTTGTTGCTCACGCAACAATCTTGAAAAGGGCAAAATCGACAAATTGTCTTAACATTTACGAAATGGAGAACCTTCTGGTGAAAAAGATGGCAATTTCGTGATTGTCAAAATTGTGTCAAGCATGATTTTTTAATTTTTAATTCGGTGACACTTATTTAGTTCTAACAAAATAAAAAAATCATTTTTAATATCGTTTAGTTTTTTTTTATTTAGTGAGCAACTGAAAATGCCGGTCTATTTTTAGAACATTTTTCATAGATATAAATAAAATACTGGATTAAAAGTTTTTTTTTCATACCATCACATGACACCATCACACAACTGAAGGCGTAAAGGAAAGGAACATATCTTTGTCAAAAAAATCTCAGAACCTTGTTCCAATGTAATAAAATAGTCATGTGGCTGTCATTTATTCCAAGGGGTTGTTTATTTTGCGGACGACGACAACAGCTACGACAGTCGTCTTTTTGAAGCCATCCGTGGTATCACCACCATTGGAGTGTTCCCGGTGGGTTTTAGTGGACGATCCCTGTTTGAATCTCCCAAGCTTAAAAACGGCACGGTAAATTTTAAGTTTACTTGTTTGGTTTAGGAGTTTATTGATTTCGCATAATGCAGGATATGCGAGGCCTATTGTTACTAAGCACTAATTATGCAACCATTTATTACGTATAATAATTACAAACATTATCATAATGTAGCGAGGACTCAATCCAGGGACCTTCAGTATGAAAAGCGTTCTGCCACTGCGACAATAAATATTTAGTTAATGCAATTGATTTGAGTAAAAGGAAATAGTCAGGGACTGAGTGACGTTATATTCACAAAAACACTACTCACGAATACAGAAGAGTTTGTAGTGTAACTAAAAGAAGTCCCTATTTCACAGTGGTAGCACGCAGGACTGAGAAAAATAGGCTTGGATTTTGATAGTTTCCTTCATAAACCTCTATTTTTATTTCTTATTCAAATAAACCAGCTGGGTCTGGTTTGCCTTTAGTAACGAAGTATTTTAAGACGTCTGATCGAAAAATATTTAGTTTAAGTTTGAATCCATTGCCCTTTGTCAGGTGGAACTTAATTATATTTTAAAAACTTGAAACATTAACAAACATGATTGGTTATCATTTTATGGGATTTCATTTTAGCATCACATGTGCATTCGTAAACAATTTTCGTAAATTTAGTTCGTCATACACGAGTTTCATAATCTAAATAAGAACAAGAGCATCCAAAGTATAATTTTTTAGCAAATAAATTTACGCTAAATATGCTCTAACGGATTTTATTCATTTCAAAATAAAGGTTGAAAAGAAAGAAAACTTTTGAATTAGTTCAAGGAAAAAAATCAAGCTGACGCTAATCTTGAAAAATCATTTAACTCTATAATAGTTCAGTTATTTTAATAATTAAACGAATGTATTTATGTGTGTAGTAAAAAGCCACCATAAATTTAAAAAGTGAAAACACTTATGTGAGTGTGTGAAAATATTTAATTAAGAAGGCTAAAGTAAATTTTATAATAATAATATAAATGTTTAGATTGTGGGTTGGATCAGCAATTGGATTGGTGGACGAAAATTTGCCATTGATATGGCTGGTTTTTGTGTTGGCTTAGATTTGATTCTTAAAAAAGGCATTTTTAGAGTTTTAAAAATACACCTATGGAAGGAATTACAAAACCAATAATAAACCGAAACTTTGCATTTTTTATTTAAACTTTGTCCGTACAATGCTTTATTTCAAGACAGGTTCTAAGCTGTCTTTTATTTTTACAGCAAATTTGGTAAATTCACAAATCAGAACCTCCCGCTTGCTGCCACAAAATTTATTTTAACTCGTTTCGAATTGGCTTTATGGTGACAACAAACGTGGTAACCATTGTTTTATAACATTGTTAAACAATAAATTTCACTAAAAAAATGAGAAGTCTATTTAACACATTAGTGTTAAAAAACATTTAGTATTTATCAAATTTGCGTTTGAACTCTGTAGCAATTTGCGTTTGAACTCTATAAGAGTTTAAACTCCGTTTAAACGTCTTATAACATCTTATTTAAAATTTTTTAGCATCATGTCTACTCCAGTCTTTAAATTAAAAGCACATAAATGCAATGAATTTAATTTATCTATTAATATATAACTACAGGTAATACTTTTTTATATGCCTCATGTCTTTTTTTTCTGCATGTCTGTCTGTCTGTGTATTCCCTAATTCCTCTCAAACCACCCGACGAATTAAACTAAATGAGATATCATTAGATAGCTTACACCACCGGTGTGTCGTAAAAAGATTAAAATTTAAAACAAAAATAGCATCGAAAATTTTATGCAGTGGAACATTTTTTTCTAAAAAGCGGAACCTATGGATTTTGGAAGTTAAAACTTTTTGTCTCTGAATTGGTTTAACTTTATGGTAAAAATTATTTTTTAATGAAAAGCAAAAATATCATGTTCTTTGGAAAGATATATCATGATTTTTGGAAAGATATATCATGTTTTTTGGAAAGATATATCATGTTTTTTGGAAAGATATATCATGTTTTTTGGAAAGATCAACATGAAAAGTTTTATGCTGGACAACGCTTTTTTTTTCTAGAGTGGATGAATTCTCCCCAACCATGAAAAAAACTAGGTCGAAAATGCATGGGAAGAATGTCCTACTCTGTGTTATACAGGTTTCTATAGAATTCTGTAGATTTTTTATCATGTAAAACACTAAATAGCAGAGGTAAAATTCTTAGTTGAGTTTTTTTAACGTAATGTTGTTAAGTTTTTATGTTTTTTTTTTTATTTTTGATACGTTTTTTGTTGAATCTGACGTATCCGATGACAAATCATTAAAACATGAAGTATTTTAAATAATTTTAATTATTCAATTTTTAAATTTATTAAATTTTTTCATCCAACATAGCTGAAAACATGTGTTCGGGGGTTTTTAATAGTTTAGGTTTTAAATTTAATGTTAAAATTCAAATAAAAACATACAGAAAAAAAATTACGCTAAAACATATGGAGACCAACTACATGAAAGACAGATTTTTTATCTAAAAACGGCTTGAACACTGTTGTTCAGAACCTTCCGGTAGTAAATGTTTTATAGTTTAATAATTCAAACATTTCAAAAAACTATTATATTTTTACTAGGGCATCTTAATTTAACTACTTTTACAAAATAGAGCAAATGAAACCAATATATACAAAAAAATTATATATCTGCTGTAAACGTACTATCTGTCTATTTAAGTAATACCCGTCATTTTCCCCAGAAACCATAAGAGGGTGTGGGCTTGAGCTAAAAAATTATTTCATATGCAATGGCAGTGTGTTTTGCTATGAACGAATATATAAAAACGTACTGTCCTATAGCCAGCCTACCTCAAAACAAATTAAATCTCTAAGATTCGCCTTGAAAGACGCGAAGTTTGCTTTGGACTGCCCGCCAGGATACTCAGAAAATTGTTTTCTAAATCAGTTTGGTTTGGACTTAAACGAAATTGTTCCTGTTGGTGCTCAGAAGGATTCTTTCAAAGAAGTGCTTGTAAGCAGTTTTGTACGCGCTGAGTCAACTTTTGCAATTTTGTTGATACAAATTAATGCAGCTAAAAAACTTGGAGCGGAACATCTGGAGCCGACAATTTCAGACATATTAAAAATAAAAATTGTTTTTACATCTTTGGCGTTATTTTAAGGCTTAGACTTATGCTTGATTAGATTAAAGATTGTAGTTTTAAAGTTGATTTATGGTTTGTAAGTGTCTTATTTGGGTCTAAAAATTATTAGTGCCATGCTATTTCGGTTCCAGCCATCTTAAATTGCTGGTCGTGTAAAATAAATAGTCAAATGAATGAAACTAAATGTAAAAAATTAGAATATTCAGCATCAAAATTACAAAATATTATAAAACTATTTATTTTTAAAATTATAGAATATGAAGGTAGTTACTATGCACTCTGCAATATTCTCTGAAGTTAATTTTTTTTAGAAAATGGCAGACGAAATTAAATGTCAGACAATTTACTTTATAGTATAAACAAAATAAAAAATACATAGTACGTACAAAACTGCAGGTGTGGCACGTTAAAACTAAATTGCCGAATCTTGGAAGTAATCAGCTAAAAAATCTCAACATCACAGAAATATAAGCAAGTCGAATAATGAAACTTAACTTTGCGTGAAATATTATTTTGCGAGAATTACTTATTCCCATATTGCAGCATTAAAATTTGAATGGAAAAAAACTGTAACCGGTATCTAACTTGTGCAAGTTTAGCATTGACCACATTCTGCTGCAGGCCATACTCTAATTTTTCTGCTGCAGGCCATACTCTAATTTTTCTGCAGCAGGCCATACTCTAATTTTTCTGCTGCAGGCCATACTCTAATTCTTTGGGAAACTAAAAAATCTAAACCAAGAACTTACTTTCCATTAGTGATGTTCTTACTTTCCAATATTATGCTAAAGAGTTATCAGGGTGAAGTTTAGGCGCTTTGATGAGCAAATCGCTTAAATATTACCAAAGTAGCACTGTAGAAATTACGATACATTACTAAAGTACAATACTAAAATTGGATATTATTTTAGTTATGTATAGTATTTTTGACAGTATTTTTTATTGATAGTAGAGGACCAAGGAGATTTTTTTAGGAAAGCAGACGTCAAAGATTAAATTAGCAGGTCAAACTAACTTTAGAAAAATTTAATTAGAAAATATTTTTTGTTTTATAGAAAATACATACGGAGTACATCTTCTTTCTGTTTATTTTTATATTTAGAAGATACCAAGCGTTTTAGAAGCAATCAGGACAACAAATTTTTTGTCAAAAATCGCAAAAACCGCGCACGGCATTACAAATTTCAGCCAACGAATTTCGCTTAAATTTTCAAGAAATTTCCTTAAATAGTTTGTGCTAACAGCATACCAAAAAGGTATTTGCTATCTTGCTTCAATTAAAAAATTGGTGCTTTGAGGCCAGCTTCTTTCACATTATCTGAGACTTCATAAATAAGCTATTTTTTTAATTCAACTTATAGCCAAGAGTTTAAGCTATAGTAACACTTCTGGTTATGATGATGTTTCGAAAATATGACGCCTTACAAACAGGAGTTTTAATGTAAAGCTGCCGAAGGATGGTGTATGAAGTAGTCAATGAAGGATGGTGTATGAAGGATAGTGTAGTAACACGTGAGTCAATGAAGTACTGAGGCTTAAGATTACAGGTTCAAGTCCTGTATCGTTCATTTTTCAGCCAAAAAGCTAAAAATACCAAATTCTTTCGCATTCTATATTTCAAAAACTGTATTTATTCGGCCTCATATTCCTTCTGCACGTCAAACTATTCTCAATTTATATCCCGTACAATCCTTCACTTCTTTAGCAAAAAATAACCGTTCAAAGTTAGAATTGTGTCGCCAGTGCACAAAATTTAACTGTCTTCCACTTGTCGGAAAATACCGTGATTGATTTGCTGTTATGTTGATTTGTTTTTTTTTTTAATTTTTTAAGCTTTATAATAAATGATTGTTAAAATTAAACGATGAAAATCCAAATGTATAAAAAGGTTTCGACGAGGATTTTGTAAAATGATATTAGTAAAAAGGAGGCAAATAAAATCGGACATTAAAAAATACCCAAAAACTTCTAAAGAAAAACAATTTTTGAACAAAAAAATATAAAAACGCAATTATCATACAAAATGTCAATACAAACTTGAGTAAACTGACTAATAATTCATGAATCCATTAATAAGACATACACGTCTCCTCCTAACGTAACTCCTAATTTTTACCGTTAAAAACTAAAAAAAGGTTTAATTTTAAATTAAAAAAAATATTTTGGAGCGGTGCAATAAGAGAGTAAATTTGAATGGAGATGTTCATTTTATTAATAAATTCTTTAATTATTATTCAGTTTATTCTATGGGGCATTATTCTATGGCGTATTATAATTGCTATATTATGTTTTGTGTTCAAAAATTGTATTTCGTAAGAAATTTTTTAGCATTTTTGGCGTTGGTTTTTATCCCGCCTCCTTTTACATGCGAAATTCTCTTCGAGACCTTTGTGTAAATTTTAATTTCTGTCGTTATTTTTCAAAATAAATAAATTAACCCGTTTTGTTATTGTATTAAATTTTGTATCATATTTTACTGGTAATACTTACGCCATAAATAAATTGTCGCATCCTGTATCAGTAGTACTATCACTATTAATGAGCATGCTGGGTTACCACGATATAATATCAGTTTGTTTTTAGTACCAACATTATAAAACTAAGCTGTAAATTCTTATAACCTTAAAATACTAATTTTCAAATTGATCCAATCAAATATTTTGAAATAATAACTTTGACAAACATATTTGAAAGATGAATAAAACAAATCATTGCTCACAAATGTGTTACATAACATTCAAAAAGGCATTCAAATCACATTGCACAATTTCCTAAAAAAACGAAGTGGAAGGGCAATTCGTATAGATGTCTGTCACGTGATTTGAGGTGTAAAAACCTGAGATCTACAAGAAATAAACTGAGTTTTGCCAACAAACAGGCAATGGGCTATTTTTAGCTCCCAAAAATGGGAACAGTCTCAGTACCCTGAAGACTTGCATGCTGGTGCTGGTTACAAAAACAATGTAACGAGAAAGTTTTTCTTAAAATTTCATGTAGTGCTGCTGCAAGCAAGAGAAATACCCTTGAGACGGTTGCAAAATTTCTCTTGGATGTATTTTTTAAGTTTTCTCTTAGATCCTAAGGGTATTCAAGGGAACGTTTGGAACTTAACTAAGGTTGCCAATAATTGTTCAATTCTGGGCGTAATAATGTTTATAATATAGTGATGAGACAGCGGATCTTGAATAAAAATGTACACAAAACGCTAAATTAAATATTTAATGATAGTTAAAATTGTAAGAAATTTAAGAAAATTTCCGGATGCTAACCAAATTTTTGATTAAAATTTAGCGAAAATGTCTCATATCTGCAATCCAAAACGTTATTTAGCATTTTTTACAAATGATTAAAACTATGGATAAACCAAACTATGGATCTAAAAACCAAAATACGGATCTATATAAACCGAAAACAAAACAAAATGGATAAAAATAAACCAAAATATGGATCTGTAAAATTTGTCCCGAAATTTATAACTATAAAAGTCAAAAAACATATAGGTAATATGTTTTTCGCTAAGGATATTCCTAAAATCAAAAACTCTACAATAATTTTAAACAATAAAAGACTGTGTTGCAAATATTGCATACGTACGTCGAAAATTGCCTTTTTTGATGCTTATTAGATTTTATAAAAACTTTAAACATTAAAAAATCTGCCAAAATTGCACTCTACGAGTATGAATTAAGCTAAAGCAATGTTTTACATGTGTATTTCGCCAACTGTTTACTCATTTTAAATTTTATACTCATATTAACGTCGTTAATTATGACTAAATTTTGAAATTATAATAAAACATAATTTTTAAAACTTCTGTAGTTTTTTGTTTATATTTTATAATTGAAAAATTAATTTTACGTATATCTTACATAATCTATGATTAAACAAATAAAATTATATAAAGAATAACGACGGCAATTCCAATGTACAGAAAGGTCTTGAAGAGGATTGTACATGGAAAAGGAGGCGGGATAAAAACTGACACCAAAAAACAACGCAGAATTTTTTACGAAAAATAATTTTTGTACAAAAAACATAATTAATTATAATACAAAATTTAATGCACCATATAATAAACTGAATAGTAATTTATAAATTAATTTACTGATAAAACGTACATCTCCTGAAAAATTTATTCATTGATTTTACCGTTGTTTTTTTTTTAAATTTTTAACAGTAAAATGAAGAAGTTAATTTTTAATTAATTGTACGTTTTATGAACGGATTCATGAATAATTATTTAGTTGATTTTATGATGTATTAAATTTTGGATTTATAATTTACTATTTTTAAAGGTTTTCGTTCAAAGGTAAGCAGTTTTGAGTAGTTTTGGGTGTATATTTATATGCCACCTCTTTTTCCATGCACAATCCTCTTCGAAACCCTTCTGTATATTCGAATTGCCATCGTTATTCTTTATTGAGAATTAATTCGATGTTTTTTGGTGGAACAACAAGCGGATATTGCAAATTCAAGCACGTCTTTGAATCAAAAATACATAACATAAAAATAAAAAAAATATAAACGACATTCAAGGGTCGAATGGATGACTGCCTTAATGAAACGCACCTTAAGGTCTCTCCGGACAGTTTTCTTAAGAATGGAAAATCAAGATTTTCGACATACGAGATCTTGTGAAATACAGAAATATTTCCATAAAAAATTAATATGAGTGTTAAAAAGGCAAAAATACCACGATTATATAGTGTACATTTATTATATTATTGGCAGTAGTTGAAATAATTGATATTAAAAATCAGATTGCAACAATTTTTTTTAAACCCTTAGAAATATGCACTACTCATTATTTATTAGGGAAAATACTTCTAATAAAAAGGAATTGTTACCTTTTTTCACGTACGTAAGAATTTATGGAAATATTTTTGTATTTATGGTTTAATATACAATTTTCCGTAAAAAATGGGGGTTAATTTTTTTCAAAATTGAAGTAAGACTTCGATTTAATTTAATTTGGTAAAATTTATAGCTCCAGATAGTATATTTCTATTTAAATTTATAATTTTTGAAAGGCCATAATATCTTTTGTATTTTTAACGCATAAATAGTTCTGTCGTGCCTTTTATTGATTTATTTCAGAAAGTTTGTTTATAAATCGCTTTCAGTGCTCATCAATCCATGGTTGCAGTGGCACAGTGAGTTTCGCGTCGAAAAATTTTTTCAAAGGTCCCCAGATCGATTCCCACATAAAACATATTTGGCCATAATTTTTGTTTGATAATAATGCTTTTTTTATTTTTTTTATAATTTTTAAAATCTATTTCACATAAGTTCAAAAAATATAATGATTGTAAACAGAATTTGTTGCCTGCTGTTTGGCAATTACTCAAATTTTCGTCATTTGAATATCTTAAAATATTAATTATAACGCATGTAATTCAAAAATAAATTGTGTGTAAATAAAAATGGGTAATTTTTGTTCTTTATTGCAATTGGTTTACTACTGAACGCTCTGCAATAAAAACTGTCCGGAGAGACCTTAATGGATGAATTTTAAAAGGTGGCCGAAGTTAATGGCTCGTGCCTTAATTTCGGTCACTAAAAAAACAAAAATTTAAACCTTCACTGATCTTTAAGTATAACAGAAATTTTAAAATTTTGCACTGGAATAACAAAAATATCTATCGTTTGATTTTTAGACCAAATTTTGTGTCAATTAGAAAAAACAGAAAAAAAATTATCCAAAAAATAAAAAAAGGTGGCCGAAATTAAGTCAGTTATCCTAATTCAAGATCATTAACTCAGCTCTGATATAAAAAATTGTAAACAAAAAATAAACTTTATTCAACATAATTTGCTCGTACTAACAAATAAAATAAAATTTTTTTCATATTTACTTCACAGTTTACTTTCGTTCTTTTTTCATGTGCATAGATAATAGTTTACCACTTTCTATTATAAGAAATATTCTGAAAATATTTTCGTATTTTGCACATAAATTTTTTTATTAAAATTTTTTAATACATTGTTTTCAACTATTTTTAATTCTTTTCAGATTCTTTTAATTCTTTTCAGGATATTTTTAAAATTTTAATATTATGTGATAAATGCTTCAATAACAATAGCTAACTAATTTTTAAAAAGTTGAAAATAGATTGATGTCATATTTTTTGTATAACGGAATCCTTTTTAAAGATAAGCTTAAAGTTTTGAATTTGTCTATTTTATTAAAATTTATAATATGTACAATCCTGATAAATTTTGCCTAATTCAAATAGTCTATGTTTCATTCAGTCTAGTCTAGAGTTATATAAAAGCTATAAGTTATATATATTTTAAATTGAATCTAAATCAATACAAGTCCTTGCAAAAAAAATCCATGAGTCTACTTATAGTTCAAAGGTGGCAATGGCCGCCTTTGATTGGTAGGCACTGGAACTACGGGTATCGAATTTGCAGTCGTTCTTTTCCCTTCGTATATAGGCGGAAGTCGTACCGTACCCACTCCTGAAAATTGGTTCGTGTCGGGACCCAAATAAACACCACCGGGCCCTCTTAAGAATTCTTTACTTCGGTTCCCATTTTGCCGTTGCTGGTCGCCGCGCGAACGCGGTTGGAACTCCGGTTTCGAAACGTCCGAACCATTTTTCAATTTTAGAAAATTGTTCACTTCCGTCGAAACTCCGTTGATGTTTTTGGAAGGAGAGTTCTGGTCGGGTTCCACTTGACTCCGCTTACCTGCGCTCGATTGAGATCCTGATCTAAAAATTTAATTTAAAAAATTGGCATATAAAAAAATTTAGTTAGTACTGATTATGCTCCGCGGAGTCTTGAGCTCCGGAGCGGAGCTCTGCTTTTGAAAGCTCGGGAGCAGCCTAGCAACTCCGTAGCTTTGCCCTATTTTTTTTCTACTAATTTTATGAATAATAAAAAAGTGTTAACTTATTTTATTTTGTCAATTTTTTGTAAACCAAATTTTTTCCAAAATAAAAATCGATCTAAAAATACAGATAGAGTAGTTTTAAATGTAATTTACGGATAAATAAGCTTCAAATCGCTCAGGAGTTTCGGATCTCCCTCCGCTTTAAATGGCCAGATCTCCGAGCATGATACTTGATGGTAGGATATTACTAATTTGTACTTAATTTGTTTAAAACGCTCGTTGTTTCTCTGAGGTGCACCTTCGACGACGAAATCGAGTATTGTTTTATTGTTTCTTTGTACCATAAAACGAAAATCCGAATAAAATTCAAATTATTTTTGTGAGTGATTTTGTTTAAATATTCAATTAAGTAGTGCTGATACCTAAAATACTAACAACCAACCAGTAATATCTCGCTAACCGAGTGGGGGATTTATCAAAAATTATATAAAGCATACTACTACTGACTATCGACTGCCATGGTAAACATTATTGTTTGTTTATTTAACATTATCCTTTGTTTGTTTGTTTGTTTAACGTCACAACCACGACAAATATACTGAAAGTGTAAAGTAAACCTGCTCCTCAAAAAACACAATTTTTTTATTAATATCAAATAATATATGCCATTTTGTTTAATGTTTAAGCAAGTACATAATTTCCGGTATTTCTTTTAAAAAATTTCCTCGATATATAGTTTCAAGTATTTGCTTCTAAAATCAGCGAAATAAATAACGCTTTGAGTAAGTCCGGTTTGCGCTATATATTTATATGAATTAAATTGTCCACATGTTCTGTTTTTTTTTTAAAACTTGCTGCTCTATGCTTACATAATATTTTTGGGAAAGTTTAAAGTTTTTTTAACATCATACCAAGCGGAGTTTATTTAATATTACAAACAAATTCACCTTTTAAAAAAGATTATATACCATATTGGCTATAGTAATGGTGTTATAAAAAATTTTTTCACTTTTTTACGAGAAAAAACCGGACAATTCGTTTTTAATTTTTAAAATTTAGAAAAATAATACGTTGATATTGTATTTTGTGTAGTTGTTGCGACTAAACTATAATATGATGTCAAGAAAAAAAATTTCTTCATTTCTTGTTGTGACAGAATATCATCAGATTCTCCTGATATTTTCTGGTCGTTTTTCTATTTTAATATCCAAATCAAATCTGGCTGACCACTTATTATTTAATAAATAAATTATATGGAAACTTAAGAAGGACCGATAAAAATCGATAAAAATTAAAATTGTGAGGCTAAAAACCTTTTTAAAATAATTTTCAATGAATATTTTCTTTTTTAGAAATTCAAAAAAACACCCATAGATTTTAGCCGTTAAAAATTAATTATATTAATAAAAATAGCGATATTAACATTTTTAATTTTTTATAGTGACCCGTATTTTTTTGTTTAAATATTATGAATTGCTCGTTAAATATTCAGTTTAATAGTGCTACCCATCGCTCAACCAGATTTATATCTCAATATTTATTATTTACTGAATTTATATTATTAAATATATCTTATTTTTGATCTATTTTTTTATTTTGTGAGAAAATGCTGCAGTCCACATATGACTAGTTCACTTCTTTTCGCTCTAAACATAAACCAGAAAGAAAGTCGCTCCTTTTTGATGCTCTATTCTTAGAGCATTGGCTAGCTTATAGTTAATTCTATTATTTAAACTATCTTACTTTTTATTGCAGCAAACAAATATTAGCACCAAACCAGCAATTCCCAGTACACCTATAATACTAAGAGAAACCACAAGTGGAACCAGCCATTCTTCTGTATCAGCTAAACATTAGATTTTCGTTATTCGACAACTTCTTTAAAATTTGACATAAATATTGTTTGTACTGCAGCTTTTTTTACACTGTTTCATCAAAAATATATAACATAAAGTAAAGGTATAATACATGAATTCGCTTCATATATTTCTCGGACATATTTACTGCTCTAACTGGGTATGTTAACTGGGATAAATGCATTATTAAATCGACTATTTAATAGCAAAAAACTTAATTGTTTAAACAAAAACACCTTAACATTTAAAGTTTAAAAACCATTCGATATTCAAAAAACTGACAGCTTAATATTAAATTAAAAATTCAATAATTAAAAAAAATAATAATAAAGAAAAAGAAAGCTGTGGTGAACTATGGGCAATTAAATTCTAGCTGACCGCGATATTGACAGTATTGAATCGATTATTTAACAACAAAAACATTCAAAATTTTTCACTACAGTGAATTAATAACACAGACTAAAAACTGTTTTTAATATATTTATCAAATTACTTAATTTGTAACCTATATGCAATTTTTTTAAGGGCTAAAGTTGGTTAATTTTTGTATTTTTTGTAAAAAAGTGGAATTAAAAAAAATTCTGCGTTCTTATTTGTTTAAAAAAAACGTCAATACCGCACAATTTTAATTCGTCCCCTCATTTCTGCATTCTAATTTTCAGCGTCAGCCAGATATAATTCAACCATAGAAATTTTATTCACGTTTTTTTATCATAGTAGCAGCGGAGCTGCGCGATAAAGCTAAGTTGTTAGCGCCGCGAAGCTAAATGTTTTTGGAGCCACGGGTTAAAATAAAAACATGATTGTCGAAAAATTATAAGTTTTTAGTAATTTCAAGCAACTATTGTTTAAAATAAAATCACAGTGCAGCAAAATTATAAACAATATTTGGAAAAAAATACAAAAAAATTGAAAAATTATTATTGAATAAATTAATTTATATTAATATCTGCTTACGTTTATTTGTAGGTGATTTGAAATCATAAAACGGTGATGTGAAGTTTACAGAGGAAGAATTTACATTTGAATAAGAACCAGTTTGATTTGTCGACATCTCTCATTTATTTGCTTTTCCTATCAAATTTTAAACCCGAAAGTTGATTTTTAATATCATTTTCAATGTACAGTCTTAAATTTTAAGGAATGGGCAGATTATATGCTGCTAAAAACTCAAAGCTTATCACAAAAAACCTTGATTGTGGGTATCATGGCAAAAAATTAGAATAAACGATATTATAAACTTTATTAGAGAAAGCCTGAATAAGCAGTTAACGTTGCTAGGAAACAAATGTACACCTTTTTTCATCACAGGGAGTTATGGCCATATGAGAATTCATCAAAATCAATAGGCTAATAGTATATCGTTTTCCCTTAATTACAAGCTCTATAGGCGCAGTACAACAGCCGTAATTAAATGAAATGTAAACAAAACTGCTCATTTAAATTTGTATTTTCTGCAGATTTCGTGACTTAATTCAAACAAATCTAAATAATTTACCATGTAAAAATAAAAAACACAATAATTGATTAGGTAGAGTTTGTTTCCTAAATAAATAAATTTGTTAATATCTGACGAATTTTGATTAACCTTTGTATAAAGAAATAAGGAAGCTATAGATAACCGATAGTGTATTTTCTAATTAAGTTTAATTCCGACCAACATTTCAAATGTATAAAACAAAACCAATACAGTTCATAAAATAAAATATATCATTGCAAATGATCGTCGTAGCAATATTAATTCCTAAGGAATGCAGAAATTCTTTAAATTCTTTCGGAAGAGTCGCTTCACAACAAAAAGCACAACAATTATAAAGGAGTACAGAAAAATTGTAATATTGATTAGGATTTTTTATAAAGTAAAGTATTATTGTAAAACATACTACAGTTCTTATATACAGTATGTAAATATTATGTCGGAAATAGTAGATAGATAAA
>JASAMX010006201.1:0-12630 GCA_030248175.1 Microlaimidae sp. YZB2_3
AATTCATGTTCGTCCTCAAAAATTTTAACCAATAAAAAGCTTTAAAAATGCGCTAAGACGAAGCTTATGCTGCTGTAAACCAATAGGCAGTCGAGCTAATAACGTCATTCGTTTCAGAACGAGTCTGCAGTACTGTCCCGCTGGGGTTCAGCGAGGCCGGCGCCTCATGTTCGTGTGCGATGTCGGGTTGGGACGCGTTTACGAAACGGAAAATACGCATTTGGAATGGACTCGGGCGCCGGTCGGATTCGATTCCGTGCACGCCAACTTGTTGAAAGACGGAATCCCTGTAAGAATATTATCCAATTGTTATACCGCGAAAGAAGACAAAATGAGGCGAAATTAAATGGCATTAAGGGCTAGTTCACACCTTAGTGGCAAGTTGTAAGTGACGAGTTCCGCGCGCGGTGACAGTAATATCGTCGTTACTACGGCAAAATGAGCCACTGTCATTATAAAATACACGTGACTGTGACTCGTCCTGTAGTTAATAAGGCCCTGCTTTAAATTTAAAATGAGTCACAGGCACGCATATTTTATACGAACTGTGGCTCGTTTTGCCATAGTAAAGACGATATACCGTCACTGTTGCTGCTGTGTGCGCGGTGCGTCACATGTCAGCTGCGACTCCGGTGTGAAAAAATTTTTCCAACTATTTGTAAGGAACAAATTGTTAATCGCCGTTACTATGGCAAAATAAGCCACATTTCGTATAAAATATTTGCGACTGTGACTCATTTTAAATTTAAAACATAACCTCCTAACTACGGAATGAGTCACAGTCACGTGTATTTTATAATGACAGTGGCTCATTTTGCCGTAGTAACGACGTAATGTAATGAATGAGTCAGAATTGCGCGTATTTCCGATTCTGCTGCTGTAGTCGCGGTCGCGGCGACGTTATATTGTTTTTTTTAAATAATGCAGTCACAACTAGTGACGCTACCCCGAGCTCCGGAGCGGGGCTCCGCTTTTAGAAGCTACGGAGCAAGCTCCGGAGCTCCGCCTTATTTTAACATTAATTTCATGAATAATTAAAAAGTGATAGCATATATTATTTTGTCAAAAATTTTTGTAAACTAGATTTTTTTACCAAAACTTATTTAAATCAATAAAAACAGTCCTGCAATATATAAATCAAATAGTTTAAAATGTATTTCAAGCTTAAACAAGTCTCAAATCTCTCATTTAAGGGGCGGAACTCCTAAGCTCCGGAGCTGCCTCCGCTCTAAGTGGCCGAGAGCATCATATTGGAGGGTAGGAAGATCACTAGTGAAAACACGTTTACGGTTTACATTGTACTTGCAGAAAGTTACCACGCCTGTACTGGTGTTGGTAGAAGTGACTTAGGCTAGTTGGTCATGGTGGTGGCAATATGTTGGCGGTTTATCTCTTTTCGCGATTTTTTTAATTTAAAGCCTAAAGTGACTAAAGTCGGTCAGGTCTTAATTTCGGCCACCACCGGCTGTTATTTTTGCTATGCGCATAGTTAGAAAGTTAACTGAGTATGACTGGATAGATGAAATGACGATTTATCCAGCCATACGCAGTTTATTTCATAATTTTACGCATGAAAAAAACAACAGCCGGTGGCCGAAATTACGACCTGGCCGACTTTAAGTCACTTGCTCTAAATTGATGTTTTTATCAATGAAAAAAGCTCAAAATTAAAATAATTTTTACGATATGTTTTTCAAAATTAAGCAATTTTTATCCATAACGATGGGATAAGAATTGATTTTTAAAAAATTCTTTCTTTGGATTTTAAATCTCCTATCATTTAAACCTTGTAAATTTTTTGTAACACTAAAATATTTTTAAAAAAATTTTTCGCTGCCGCTAGCTCATATGACGAATTAATCAAAATATTAAAAAACAACCGACAAGCATAGAAACAGACAACAAACAAAGAAAAAATCGCGTTTTTTTTTAATTGTTTAGAACAGCGAATTCGTGGTGTATCGCAAAGAACAGCAAAAGATCGAGTATTTGGTGGAATTCAGTTTGGGTTCGGACCCAGAACCTCCAATTCACTTCCCTATGGAAATTTTTCAAAATAATTCGGAGCTCGTGGACGAAGAAGAAAAGGTAATTTTTTTAATTAAAAAAACAGACAAAAACAAATCTAATATGTGAAACTGTCTAAATGACAATAGATATTTAAATTGAAAATATTTTTTGTTTGTTAATTTGTTTGCTATAAGTGTTATGTAAAGTCCTTTTAAATCTTTCGGAGTGAATTATCTTTTATAACAAAAACCCTGGCACTTAACAAGAAACACGATAGACTTTTATTTAAAAATCTAAAACTGAGTTTATTAGGTAAAAATTAAAATTTTTTTAGACCCCGAATATAATTTCAGTTGGGTACGCAATTAAATACCCATTTTTCATTCTGCTTGCTGTTTATGATTCTGCTAACACATTAATTCCCCTCCGGAGAGGCTACGCACATGATTCAAATTTAAAACTAAAGGTAAACCCAACGTGGCTGCAACAGTTTTTCGTTAGATACAAAAATGCCCCCCATTAAGTAACCATTCAAATCACGAGAATCTGACGTCACTTTATCAAACAAATACTCGGTATTAATTCAAATCTAATTGGTTGATAAAGTGATGTCAGATTCTCGTGATTTGAATGGTTACTTAATGGGGGCATTTTTTAAGCCAACGAACAACTGTTGCAGCCACGTTGGGTTTACCTTTAATAATGTTTAGGTCACCAAAATATCTGAGTTGCGAAATTTGGGAAAACCTATAGATAAGGTTCAACCTGGATTGCAAACTGCCGACAGGAAACCGCTCCCATTAACGGGGCTCCATATTCGAGCAAAACTAGTGGATTTAGCCGAAGAAGTAATTATATATTTTATATTATTATCATTATGATGTTCTTAAAAGAAGTAACATAACAAAAAGGCAAGGCAACTCATGGACTAGACTATTTCGGCGAATAGATTTTGTTTTCTTAACGCAAAAATTTATTTAAACACTAAGTCAGTCATAGTTTTTGTTGAGATTGTCTGATAAAAAATAAAATTAAGTAAAAATGGGTCTCGGTCTTTGAAGCACTAGAGTATCAGTTTGGTCAAGCAAAAAAGCGTCTATACTCTCCTTGTTAATCAAATCAACCTATTTATTGAGCTACAAAGTTGGTTAGTCTGACTTTTCTTCAAAAATTGATTTTTTGGTTATTTTAATTTTTTCTTGTATTGAATTGTGTACCCACTCCTACTTTTGATTATTTTGTAAGAGTCGTGTCCGTGTGAGGTAATTTATTGCTAAAACGAATGATAAAATATTTTTAAAGGTTGCAAATTTATCCTTAGGTATTGTTCTTGATACATATAACTTAATTTTTCCCGTTTGCAAACTTTTATAGCTATTAGCAAGACTTTAAATAATTATGTCAAAACCTTGAAAACACAAATTTTAACAACACCAGTTTTTTGATGAATTTTTTTGGTGTAAAATAGTATTTCAACATAAAATGGCTTTTGTTACAGCCAGCCAACTTTAAAAAAAGCCTGGTAAAATTTTTATTCCACTCTGTTGAGTTTTTTTTATATTTTTAACCTAAAATCAACAAAAAAACAAAATCGGCCTTAATTTCTGCCACCTTTTAGGTTTTAAAAAACAAAAACTAAAGCCAAAAACACAAAAAACCGATTACAAAACCCAAAATTATCAACTTTAAGGGTAAACAATACGTTAAAAAAGTTAAGGAATGGTATAATTCCACACCAACCCTTGCCCTAGTATCTTTGATGTTTCATATCTGACTGCATTCCTCCGCCAAGAACATAACCTGAGTTTTTTTTACTGCATTTCAATAATCTTTGAGAAATTCCTATATCAGTGGGTTTATAGATAGTTCAAACCTAGACAATTGGGAGTTGGATTACTCTAGCCCGCACAATTCTTATGAATGCATCTCTCCGCCAAAGGAGATAACCTAACATTTTTACTCTTTTAATTTACTTTTACAACTTTTTGAAGCATTGGTACTCTATACCGTGGTAAGTGTTGCGTTGGGTGGAGAAACCCCATTGGCATTGATATTTACTATATTCACCATATAAAATGCATTCTGCCAAGAAAATAACCTGACTTTTTTAATGTGTTTCCATATTATTTTTGAGAAATTTTTTTCTTCTAATCATAATTTAATATAACCTAATAAATTATGTGTTATGTAACCCCACCAATACAAATGATAGTACAAATCGTGTTAAACAGATTCTTTTGCGTGAATTTTAAGGTGGCCGAAATTAACGGAATCTTAAAATGCGCATTTAGTGAAACGCATTGCAAAGTAATTTTGAAGAAAATAATAAAACATGAAAATTAACTATTTTGAGCTTTAAATAGAAGTTATTTTAAGGTTATATAGTGCTTCGTTCCATAGATGTTTTTGGTCGGGTCCGCTAGCGGGGGTCCACCCCCGGGTGGAAGGCCAAAATTTTTAGGGGGGAGGTTTAGGGCATACATGGGCAAGTTGGTCCGGAGTGGGGGGGTTAAACCTCAAATTAGGGGGCGGTTAAAATCCGAGAAACGCAAAATACCCATATCGTTTTTTTTCTGGAGTGCATTTTACCCATATCGTTTTTCGATTTTGAAGGAAAAATAGGTAAAAAAACTATTTCAAAAATCACCCAATCCCTTTTTCTACCTTTATTCCCAAGCCCAATTAAAACATTCATTTTGACCTCAAAATTTAAGTTTGGAGGCAGTTAGAAGTCATTTTAAAGACATTTTTTTCTTCATTTTTCCAACCAACCCCCTTGGGTGGGAGATTTCCCCCCCCGACCACGGGTTAACCCCCCCACCCCCCCCCCCCGTCCATATTTAGGAGGGGCGGTCGACCCGGGAAGGGGGGGGACGGGGGTCCGATTTTTTAACAAATTTTTTTAACTCAATAATTTAAGTGTTTTTAGGTCTAATATTGAATTTTATGTACTAAAACCGCCTATTTAGTCCTAAAAAGTGTATTTAAACACTGTTTTTAACTAAAAACCGTGTTTTTGACAGTAAATATAAAATAATATACTTCCAAATTGGTCAGGAGGGAAAGGGGAGTCAGCCTCGCTAGGGAGGGTCAGGTCGAAGCGCTCTCGAGCTTTGGGGGGGTAGGGGGGCCCTGGATTTTTCTAGGGGATCCAAAATTTTAGCTCTAGGGGGGTGGACCTCTCTCTCCCCCCCCCAAAAAAAACATTTATGCTTCGTTCTAAGTTTGATGCAGTTTAAACACAAAACAAAATTTCAGAAAATTACAAAAAATTCACTTTTTGTATAAAAATGTTGATAATGCAGAATAACTTAAATAAAAAACTTTTTCAAAAACACTTTATTTAACATTCATCCTGTTACTTTAGGGCTAGTTCTTTTGTGTTTTAAAAATAAGACAATTTTCTAACACCCTAAATTGGTGACTGAAATTAAGGCCTGGCCGAAAAACACCCTAAATTGGTGACTGAAATTAAGGCCTGGCCGAAATTAAATCAGATACCCCACCACTAAGTTATAAAGAAAATACTAAAAAAAATTTAGGTAGGAAACCACATATTTTATTAAATTATGTTACACTTTGAAAGCCTTGAATTGTTAAAAAAAAATTTTTTTATATTTTTTTTCAAAGCCTAAAGCAATTTTGTTGTAGCAATTCAACATTATTAAACTCCAAACACAACTTGTTTATTATAAGATCGTAATAAAAAAATTCCGCCGTTTTAGGTTACAGTGATCCAGGTGTACCATAATTCGAACGACGAGACGTTGGAAGCCAAGTATATATTTCCGTTGGAGGAGGGAGTGGCGGTGTGCGGATTCGAAGCTTACATAAATGAAAAGCACGTGATCGGACGGGTGGAGGAAAAGCAAAAAGCGAGAAAAGAGTATAAAGAAGCCGTTGAAAAGGGTAAGAATAACGTGGATAAGCGTGGATTTACAATTCGTACTCGGGGACACAGAGAAAGTTTTCCCCTGTCTTTTTCTAACAACAACTGGATAGCATGCATTTGTTTCATGAATAAGCACTGGATAGATAGAATGTTTTTGGCCGAATGACCAACAGTTTTCCCCCTTTCCGAAATATTGGGTGCGATCATGAGATTTGCCAGAGTGCAAGGGCGTAGCCAGGGGGGTTATGGGGGTTGTAACCCCCCTTTTGGGCTGGCGGAGGTAAAAATTTGGGTGTCCTAAAAGAACAATTTTTAAAATTTTTCTCGCGCTTCCCTCCGCTCAGCGCTCGACATTTATGTACCTTTTTACACCTTTTAAGTGATGTTACTAATGAATTTCAGACATTTTTTTAAAATTTTTTCGTGCTGTCGCACGATTTGTAATGTTTTACATTTTTAAACCAAAAAGTTTTCAAGTTTACCTAAAAAAATGCAAATAACAAAAACAGCAAAAAGAATCACTAAGCGCGAAGCGCAAAAATTTTACCTTTTTTAATGTCTTTTTTACGGTATTTTGAAAATTTGGAGTACATGTACAACCCCCTACAATTCCCCCTTTCAAAAAATTTGTATGGAGTGCAACCCCCTCCCCTTTCCAAAATCCTGGCTACGCCCATGCTAGAGTGATCCTAGATCTAGATAGCACTTTAGCGTGAAAATTGTTAGCATTAGTGATGGGCAGTTCCGGTTCCGGATGTTCTGGGTAAAATTTGGAACTCCGGTTTTGGTTCCTGTTCCGGATTTTTGAAAAATCTCAATTCCGGTTCCGGTGTTCGGGGGGTTTCGCAGTTCAATAGGCAGTTCCTGTTCCGGGTTCCGGATGTTCCGCGCAAAATTTCTAATTCCGGTTCCAGTTCCTGTTCCGGATTTTTGGAAAATCTCAATTCCGGTTCCGGGGTTCCGCAGTTTCAGTTCAGCTCATCACTAGTTAGCATTCAAAATCATTAATGCACTCACAGCAACATCGTGGGGCAAACCAAAAGAGACACTCACTCACGCATACAAGGCAATCACTCGACCAATAATCGAGTATGCCAGTACAGTCTGGGGCCCCACAACATCAAACACACAAATTAACAAACTGCAAACAATACAAAACACTGCTCTCAGGGTCGCAACAGGGCACACCACAGACACAAACATATACATCATACATACAGAGCCTCAAGTCCTCCCAATAGCAACACACATCCAACTCCACGCAAAACAAGCAAAATTGGCAGCCATGTACACAAACAACCCACTCAATCACTATAACACAACATCCGGTACCCAGCAGGCTCAAAAAGCAAACAATATTTCACAACAACAACTACACAACAAACCTTCCAACAGACATGCACAACAAAACTTACAAAGCACTAAAACAACAAATTCACACAAACACAGTCGCAAATCACATCAACAACACTCGAATAAACCCAATACTTCAAACAAAAGCACCAACAATAAGCAACAAGGAGGAAAATCTTCTTCTCGGGGTCAGGAGAACCCTCGCCCAACTCAGGGCGGGGAAATCTCCTGACCCCCAAGAAGAAGATTTTCCTCCTTGTTGTTTATTGTCTCATCTTTTTGTTTTGAAGTATTGGTTTTATTGAAAATGTGTTGATTGTAAATTTTGGCTGTTATTTTTGTGAATTTGTTGTTTTAGTGCTTTGTTAGTTTTGTTGTGCATGTCTGTTGGAGGTTTGTATATATACAGTTTTGTTGTGAAATATTGTTTTTTGCTTTTGACCTGTGGTACTCGTCGTAAAGTGATTGAGTGGGTTGTTTGTGTACATGGCTCCCAATTTTGCTTGTTTTGCGTGGAGTTGGATGAAATGTTGCTACCTGGGAGGACTTGAGGCTACTGTATGGTACTGAGTGTATATGTTTGTGTCTGTGGCGTGCTCTGTTGCGTTCCTGAGAGCATTTTTTTGTATTGTTTGCAGTTTGTTAATTTGTGTGTTTGATGGTTCCTGTGCCCCAGACTGTACTGGTATACTCGATTATTGGACGTGATTGCCCTTGGTATGCGTGAATGAGTGCCTCTTTTGGTTTTGCCCCACGAATGGTGCTGTGAGTGCAATTAATGATTTTGAATGCTAACTAGTGATGAGCTGAACTGAATCTGAGGACCCCGGACCGGAATTGAGAACTTTCGAAAGTTCCGGAACAGGAACTGGAATCGGAATTAGAAATTTTGCGCGGGAACATCCGGAACCCGGAACAGGAACTGCCTCTGAACTGCCGGGAATCTCCCCGAAGCCGGAACCGGGAATTAATATTTTTGCAAAAAATCCGCAGGAACAAAAAATCGGGTAGTTTCCCAGACATCCACCGGAACTTCCCATCAGGCTGAATGTAAGACTCAATTTTTAGCGCAAAAGTGCTATCTAGATCTAGGGATCACTCTAGCATGGGCGTAGCGAGGATTTTGGAAGGTTAGGGGGGCACTCGATACAATTTTTTTGAAAGGGGGAATTGTAGGGGGACTTGTCTCAAATTTTCAAAATACCGTAAAAAATGACATTAAAAAAAAGGTAAAATTTTTGCGCTTCGCTTAGCGATTCTTTTAGCTGCCTTTGTTATTTGCATTTTTTGCAGTCAAACTTGAAAACTTTTTTGGTTTAAAAAATGTAAAACAATTACAAATCGTGCGACGAGCACAAAAATTTTAAAAAAATGTCTGAAATTCATTAGTAACATCACTTAAAAGGTGTAAAAAAGGTCTACATTAAAATGTGAAGTTGCGCGGAGAGGGGAAAAATTTTAAAATTGTTCTTTTCAGAACACCGATCCCAGCCCAAAGGGGGGGTTACAACCCCCATCCCCCCTGGCTACGCCTTGCACCTTCTGGCAAATCTCACGACCGCACCCAATATTTCAAAAAGGGGGAAAACCGTTGATCTATTCGGCCAAAAACTCTATCTATCCAGTGCTTATTCATGAAACAAATATGCTATCCAGTTGTTGTTAGAAAAAGACAGGGGAAAACTTTCTCTGTCCTCCCCGAGTACAGAATTGTAAATCCACGCTTATCCACGTTATTCTTACCCTTTCAGACGGTTTCTTTATACTCTTTTTCTCGCTTTTTTGTTTTTTTCCCTCCACCCCGTCCCGGAATCATGCTTTGAGACATTTATGTAAGCTTGCGAATCCGCACACCGCCACTCCCTCCTCCAACGGAAAATATATACTTGGCTTCCAACGTCTCGTCTTTCAAATTATGGTAAAACACCAGGATCACTGTAACCTAAAACGGCGGAATTTTTTTATTACAATCTAATAATAGAACAAGTTGAAGTGCCGCAAGTTTAAGAATGTTGAATTGCTACAACAAAAATTGCTTTAGGCTTTGAAAAAAAAAATATAAAAAAATTTTTTTTTAACAATTCAGAGGCTTTCAAAGTGTAACATAATTTAATAAAATATGTGGTTTCCTACCTAAATTTTTTTTTTAGTATTTTCTTTATAACTTAGTGGTGGGGTATCTAGATTTAATTTCGGCCAGGCCTTAATTTCAGTCACCAATTCAGGTGTTTTCCGATTAGGCCTTAATTTCAGTCACCAATTTAGGGTGTTGTAGAAAATTGTTTTTATTTTTAAAAACAAAAGAACTAGGCACAAAAGTTAACGGGATGAACTCTGAATAAAGTGTTTTTGGAAAGGCTTTTTTCATTTAAATTATTCTGCATTATCAACATTTTATACAGAAAAGTGCATTTTTTTGTAATTTTTTTCTGAATTTTTGCTTTGTGTTTTAAACTGCATCGATTTAAACTTAAAACGAAGCATAGATGTTTTTTTGGGGGGGGGGACCACCCCCCCCCCTAGAGCCCACAATTTTGAACCCCCTAGAAGAAATTCCAGGGCTCCTCAGACCCCCCAAAGCTCAAGAGCGTTTCGACCTGACCCTCACTAGCGAGGCTGACCCCCTCCCCCCTCCTGACCAATTTGGAAGTATATATTTTATAAATACTGTCAAAAACACGGTTTTTTAGTTAAAAACAGTGTTTAAATACACTTTTTTAGGCCTAATAGGCGGTTTTAGTACATATAAAATTAAATATTAGACCTAAAAACACTTAAATTATTGATTTAAAAAAAAAATTGTTAAAAAATCGGACCCCCCCCCCCCCCGACCGCCCCTCCTAAATATAAAATCTCGCACCCGGGGTCGACCCCCCCCCCTAAAAACCAGGCGAACCTCTTAAAAAATTTTGGGCTTCCGCCGTGAGAAATTCCTGTAGCGAGACGCCCAAAAAACAGTCTCGTGGAACAAACACTATATAACCTTTAAAATAACTTCTCCTTAAAGCTCAAAATGATTAATTTTCATGTTTTATTATTTTCTTCAAAAAATTACTTTGCAATGGAATAATAATGGACTATATGCGCATTTAAAAATTCCGTAATTTCGGCCACCTTAAAAATTCACGTAAAAAATCTGTTTAACACGATTTGCAGCCTAGTTTGTATTGGTGGGGTTACATAACACATAATTTATTCCATTTATTATTAAATTATGAATAGAAGAAAAAATTTCTCAAAAATAATATGGCATTAAAAAGTCAGGTTATTTTATTTGGCAAAATGTGGAACAGTAAACTGTCAAATGTCAAAATGGTTTCTCCGCCCAACGCGACATTACCACGGTATAAGATTACAATGCTTCAAAAAGTTAAAAGTAAATTAAAAATCAACGGCCTACTCCTTTGGCGGAGAATCGTATTGTCGGCTAGATCCGACTCCCAATTGTCTAGGTTTGAACTTGTCAATAAACCGACTGATATAGGAAATTTCTCAAATTATTGAAATACAAGTAAAAAAAAACTAGTTGTTTGGCGAGAGAACCCGCCGGTGTGAAACATCCGAATTCTAGGGCAAGGTTGGTGTGGAATTATACCATTCCTTGAGTTTTTAAGATTTATTATACTTTTTACCCTTAAATTGGTTTTGGGTTTTTGTAATCGGTTTTTTGTTTTTGGCTTTAGTTTTTGTTTAAAACCTAAAAGGTGGCAAAAATTAAGGCCGAGTTTGTTTTTTTGTTGATTTTAGATTTGGAAAACTAGAACTCGACAGAATCAAAAATAAATTTTACAGTTTTAGGTTGGCTGGCTCTAACAATTTTGAAAATACTATTTTACACCAAAAATATTTATCAAAAAAATTCATGTTGTTAAAACTTGTGTTTTCAACGTTTTGACATAAGAGATTATTTTAAAGTCTTGCTAATAGCTATAAAAGTTTGCAAACGGGAAAAATTAAGTTATATGTATAGAGAACAATACCTAAGGATAAATTTGCGACCTTTTTAAAAATATTTTTTATCCATTCGTTTTAGCAATAAATGACCTGACACGACTCTTACAAAAATAATACGAAAAAGTACGGAGTTGGGGTAGCAAATTCGAATTGCGAGAAAAAAAAATTAAAAAATAACCAAAAAGTCGAATTTTGAAGAAAAGTCAGACTAACCAACCTTGTATAGGTTGATTTGATTAAGGAGGAGAGCTGTAGACGCTTTTTGCTTGACCAAACTGGATCTCTAGTGTTCAAAGACCGAGACCCATCTTTACTTAATTTTCAAGTCTCAACAAAAGCTATGACTAACTTTAACTTAAATAAATTTTTGCGTTAAGCAAACAAATCTATTCGCCCAAAATAGTCTAGTCCATCGTTGCCTTGCCTTTTTGTTATGTTACTCTTTCAGACATCATAATGATAATAATATAAAATATATAATTACTTCTTCGGCTAAATCCACTAGTTACTCAAATATGGAGCCCCGTTAATGGGAGCCGGTCGCAGTTTGCAATCCAGGTTGAACCTATAGACTTTCCCTCCGCAACTAAATATTTAGTAACTAAACATCTTAAAGGTAAACCCAACGTGGCTGCAACAGTCTTCCGTGCCACTCAAAAAATGCCCCCATTAAGTAACCATTCAAATCACGAGAATCTGACGTCACTTTATCAGCCAATTAAATTTGATTTAATACCGAGTATTTGTTTGATAAAGAGACGTTAGATTTTCGTGATTTGAATGGTTACTTAATGAGGACATTTTTTATTCACCGAACAACTGTTGCAGCCACGTTGGGTTTACCTTTAGTTTTAAATTTGAATCATGTGCGTAGCCTCTCAGAGGAATTAATGTGTTGCACAATAATAAACAAGCAGAATGAAAAATGGGTATTTTAATACGTCCCAACTGAAATTATATTCGGGGTCTAAAAAAATTTTAATTTTTTACCTAGATAAACTCAGTTTTAATTTTTAAATAAAAAGTCTATTTTTCTTGTTAAATACCAGGTTTTTTGTTATAAAAGATCATCACTCAAAAAGTTAAAAAAAGGGTTTTACATATGGCAAACAAATTAGACAAACAAAAAATATTTCATTAAATACTATTATTGTAGTTTAGACAGTTTTCACATATTAGATTTGTTTTTTGTCTGTTTTTAATTAAATATTTTTATTTTCGTGCCACGAGCTCCGTATTTTGAAAAAAATTCCATAGGAGAAGTGGTTTCTAATTGCAAACTGAATTCCACCAAATACTCAATCTTTCTTTGCGATACACACGAATTCGCTGTTCTAAAAAAAACGCGATTTTTTCTTTGTTTGGTTTTATGAGTATACGGTTGTTTTTAATATTTTGATTTGATTCGTCATATAAACAAT